>VRVR01000019.1:197694-365756 GCA_009859145.1 Andalucia godoyi
GGGGGGGGGAATTTAAAAAAACGACAACAGCAAAGCCATTCGTTGATGTAAAAGTGGGACTTGTGATTTGGATATGTACATGGGTGTGATAAAGAACATTTTGAAAAAAACAACGGCGACATTATGGGGAAAAGGGGGGTACGGACGATAGTTCAGGGAAAACGCGGTGGTTCGTTCTCATCGGAGGAATCGTCGTCAATCGTCTCTTCCAGCTCATCGACCACGGAGGCACGAAAGCAACCAGATACTTCCGTCGCTGAATTCGAGGAAAAAGCCCCTGCGAATCCCTCGGGAGCCTGCAGAGTATGGGCAACCCGGAGTGGAGCGTACCACCATGGACTCGAAATCATCCGAGTGCTTGCTATCTTCCCTTTGGTCCCAGATGGTGGACGCATTTTGTACAAGTGTCCCGGATGCACCCGAGATCGATTCAGCACTCGCAAGCCGAGACTCGCAATTGCAAATCCCAAATCCTCGTGAAGAGGATGCAAAAAAGCCGATCCAAGAAAGGTATCTGCTAGAGAAAAGTGATCCCCAATCATCTCAATGTCATCGAGAGACGTCACAAATTCTGTAAAGTTGGCGTGCGACCACGCCAGTAACGAGGATTGCGCAGAACCGATTGTTCTGAAGACCACATTATCCATCGACTCTGCTGTGGTCGCCGACATCCTGTCCGAATTCAAGGAAGGCCGGCTGTTTCCTACGATGCCGCCATACAACTGCACACGGCCGGGAAGAGAAAAGATATTTTCTTCTGCTTTGCCATACAGCAATTTTCCAGTAGCATGAAAAATATCAAGCAAATCATCCTTCTCCCCTGCGATGCCGATCTCAAACTGCCGAATTGCGAGGCGCAAATCTCCGCCACAGCACGCCGACAGCTTCTGCACCAGCGAATCGAGGTTGGGACGACTGGCGCCTGACACGGATATGAGTCGTTCCAACGCCTTCTTGACAAACGAGGGTGCTATAGGATTCATGGAAATTGTCGACGCCTTCACTCTCGACCAAGCCTGCGGAGTCGACATGGAATGGACCGTCTGCGCAGAAGCCTGAGCTCTTGACTCAAACCTCCCGCTGTTTCGCGTAGAGCTGGAGTCGGCAAGCCCCGAGGAAGTGTTAACGGCAATCACGACAGGCATGGACACTGCAATCCGCTGGATGGCCAGGAACCACGAAGAAAACGATTCCTCCGTTGCGGTGGATGACGGAGGCCCAGTACCGAATCGCAAATGGAAATCTTCAAAATCGACCATAAGCAAACTTGGCACGCTTTCACGACGACTGCACTTTTCCGACATCCGGTTTTCACCATTCGAGCGATTCGAAAGGTCCTTTGTCACATGCCGCAGAAACTCTCGAGAAGACACGGAACTGTCGAACTCTTGGGGCATTTCGCGAAACTGCAGCCCAAGTTCCGAACACAAGACACGCACAACGGTTGTCTTTCCACATCCCGAAGGTCCGAGTAGCACTAACACTCGAAGGTGAGGATTCAAAGGAGAGGTCGATGCGGCATTCAGCATCCAACTTCGTATTTCATTCACCTTTGCGCTGTGGACACAAAGATCCGAAGAATGAGACGGTTCGTAATTTTCCGCAATCATCAATGTCCTCTTCTTCGTCGATTTCGAAGACGAGAACGCCAAAGACTGCGAAGATTGGAACGACGACAGCGGTGACAACGACGATGCCGATTTTCTGGCTCCGAAAACAAGTTGTTTCAAAGACATCGTCGGGATTGGACCATGATCTGCAGTCTTCCATCCACTCGCACTCGGATGTCTCGTCTGACCAGTCTCTTTTTCCTTGAGACTACTGTTCTTCTTTTTCTTCTTCAGAGACGAAGCACTTTCTTGATAGGAGACGTCATCGCTCTCAAAATCCTCGTTCTGATTGTTTCCACAAGCCCCGGACGCTGTTATTGCTGTGCGCTTTCGTCTCCCAGACGTTGTAGCCACAGTTCCGCCTGCATGAGAACCCGCGCCTTCGTTCAAAGCTGCAGACATCGAGGTCCCATCACGATCGCCACCGCTTCCGTGACCATTTCCATCTTTATCTTCTTCTTCATCTGAATCGACCAACTTCCGTTTTCCTCTCGGCGGCTTTCTCATCGCACACACCTGCCGCCCCCCCACAAATAGCAAACTGAGGAACGTAAAGTACAATGATGGAAAAGCAGAAAAAGCAGAAGAGAAAAAAGAAAAGGAAGTAAAGAAAGACCAAGGAATTTTCCCGCGAAATCACAACTACGACAGACGTATTGTGTGTTGACTTTTTGTCGCCTGTGTCCTGCGGGATGTCACATGACGGGACAGTACTCCTTCTTGATCAGTCCTTTCTTCAAGTACTGAATGAAACTAGGTTCTTCGGTTTGTACAGTGGCATTGAACACTACTTTCGATTGTTCCTTCCCGGAACCGCCAACATGTCGAGACGACATTGTGATGTCGTTATGGTGCATTTCCAATGCGCCGTCATTGCTCAATGATTCGGGAAAAGCAGAAGGTTTGCCTTGTGTGCCTCGGAGCTTACTGGGGTCTTCCACAGGCATTCTTTTAACCAGACTCTGCGGCACAGGTAGACGGACAGCCTCAAGAGATGTCATGGTGGAGGAAGCCGGTCTGCTATCAGAAGAATGCGTCTTGAACCGTTTTGGGGTGGGACTGTCGTCCGAGTCGCTCTCCTGGCTGACAATCGTCATCTGCGAGTCGATGTCTCCCATAGCACGAAGATCGTCAAGCAGACGTGCATCTTCTTCGAAAGAGTCCGAGTACACGATGACCGGGGGATCATTTGGGTCCGCTGCCAGACGAAGGGGAGCTGTCTCCGCCTCTTCATGACGGGAATGTCCCGCCGTACTGGAGCGCGCGGGAGAAAACTCGACAGGCTGATGCCTCCTTTTTGGCGGCCTTTTGAATTCCTTGTCCATCTTCACGAGCGTTTCCAGTCTGTGACCGCGGACGGCAAGGAATGCTTCTTTCAGATCCGCGTTGCGAGAGGCCATGGTATCTTGCACCGTCACCGGCAGTCGCTGACGGATCTTCGCCCAAATTTCCTCGATGTTTTCCACGACGTTGGAAGACGGAAACAAGTGGCGAATGGAATAGCCGCTGCGCGTAAGACCAATGACATGACGCGGTCGAATACTATCCACAAAGGACAAGAGTTCAGAATATGACGAGTGGATGGAGTAAGGAACGCGGAAGACGTTGTACATTTGTCCTCCATCTACCATGAGACACTGTGTTGCGATATGAGCGTCGTCAGTGTCGTCGACATCGAAATCGGCGATGGCCGCCAGACGATGGGTGTCGATGGCGTTTGAAGATGATGATCCGGATGTGCACGCCCCCCGTGCTCCCGTCGCAAACAGCTGTCTCCATACTTCTGATTTCCTGATCTGTCCATGGGTTTCGCTGGGGGAAGCCTTTTGTGGATACGCAGGAGCAATGTCCGGCAAAATCGACGACTCGCTGCGATGCATCCATCCAGACGGGACGATTGCAACCACAGTCTGTCCCATACTGACTGCCAGTTTTTTTATGTTGGCACGAGAGACGTTTCGTCGAGGAATCACCAGCAGTCTGGACTCGTTGACATTGGTAGTGAAAACGTCGGGAAATCCCAACAGCTTGAGGCATTCGAAGCGCTCATGGTCGACGGCAACGAGGGTCTGGAGGGCTTCGGCTAGTTCAACTAACAGCTCTTCTTTTCCCAACGAGTCAATGCCGACGACGAAGAAGGTTTCTGGGTCGAACTTCAGCACCAAACTCCGTATTTGCTCCAAGCACTCTGGCTGCGACGGGAAATCGTGCACGGGATCGAGGAAGGTGTCGTCGAGAACAAGCAGATCCACACCACGGAGGAATGGATTTTCTTCAATCATCTTTGGAATTTGCGCGCGAAAATCGCCAGTCAGCAGAATCCGCCCAAAGTAACCTTCGAGGTAAAACATGAGGGCACCAGGAGCATGATTTGCATCCAAAGCTCGAAGTTTCATAAACTCGATCCCACAGGCATCGACGCAGATCCTTTCGTCCTTTCCGATTTCGACAGTTTGTATGTAGTCGTCGGAAATATCAAACTTCCTTTGGAGCAGTAGTTTCGATTTCAGGGAGCAATAAATGATGCCAAAGTTCCACCGATTGCACAAACCTGCAGTGTGATCAGCATGAAGATGCGAAAGCAGGTAGACGCTGACTCCTTCCGTATATGCGAAACGATCCACACATATTGGAGTACCCGGTATTCGTCCATTCCAGTTCATATTGCTGCCTTCTGCTACTGTGTAAAATTCCAAATGTCACAGAAAACGATGATCCAGCCACTCAGTAAGCGTGTGATTCTTTTGACACCAGTCTTACCAGAAGTTCAGCACCAAGAGCGACAGAACAAACACCAAAAGAGAACACTTTGCGTTTTAGGTGCGTCAGCAATCAACAAAATAGTTCCCCGCCCCGCAACGATGCCTTTCACTTTCGGCGGGGTACCGACATCTACAGTCAGAGGGTGTACGACAAGTGAGGCGCACTGACTGGGTTCCCCCCTTCCCGGTGGTGATCAGTGGTCAGTCCGTGGACGCCTGCGGCCTGCCAACGGAAAAAGGTTTGCTATTCGGCAGTGAGCTATATATATTCTATTATCATACACTAGGTGATACATGCATGCAGGATTACGGATTTCGAAAGTGGCTCCGAGACGTTGTTCCACTGGGATTTCCAAGAGTGTTGGGCATAATATCCATCAGCGACAAGTCACCCTCGAACATTTCTTTCGCATAAGCGACAGTAGCGGGCCAGAGTATGAGCGGGCGCGATACAAGCACTGAGAAGTCCACCTTTCCGACTTCATTCCTCAGGAACAACGACTGTGTGAGGAAGATGCGACCTTGGTACAGCGGATCCACTGTGCGATATGCAATCACGCGAGGATTCATCTGTGCTCGCCACCACGTCCGCAGAATAACATCAAGATGCTGTTCAGGAAAAAAGCGTACGATTGCAAGCGTCTTGTCAATGATTGCGTCTCGCGGGACCTCGGTCCATCTGAAAAGGGCATCGGTGGACCACACAACGGTGTCGTGGGCATTGTTGACCTTCACCACGGAGTTTGGTCCAGCACAGTCAACAACAGCTTGCATTCCCTGGGATGCTGTCAGAATATCGAGAATTGACTTGTTGATACTTGGTACGTCTAGAGGATTTGCGATGCCGTGCAACTGGGGATCAATGGATCGAAGCGATTGCTTCACTGACTGGTATGTTGCCAGAAGTTGGCGAAATGCCTTGAAAAGCTGCATACAGTGTACTCTGTCTTCTTCTGCGAGAAATGGGGTCACGGGCGGATGCAAGTCCTTGTTTGACAGCGTGTGAGATATGATACACATCGGCGCTGACCGGTATGTTTGGTATCGAAGAAACTCCTGAATGTGCGGTAGGAGTTCAATCTTCCGCTTGCCAGAAGGACCATCTTCTTCATACATGGCGATCGCAGACGGATCACAGTCCAAGTCCTTTTTGCAGGCTGATGGAGCACCGCTGTGCTCCAACCGTCGGACGCTTTCCCCATCAGGAAGCGAACGATAATAGTACGCGAGATGATGGCTCGCCTCAAAGTCTGAAGCCGAAAGAGTCTGCCAAACGCGCTTTCGGCACGCCGGTGCTGGAAGCACACATGTAAGATCTTGGTCAATGCATCGTGAACACGGAAACACCCCCGAACAAGCCGCATGCGCCGCTCTGCAAGAATCACATGCTCGCTTGTTCGGATTGCTCGACAGGATTCTATTCTTCTTGTTTGCGGCAGACTGCACGGATGAACGAATTCCGTGGGAATGGGTAACGATTGATGTATTACTGGACGCTAGCGATGAGGCAGTGCTGTGAAAGAAAGGAGTCGACATGGGTGATGAGGGGGAATCAAAAAAAGCTGTATGCACCAGCTGCGTTTTTTTCTCTCCAGCAACCAGACAACTTCCCCAAACAATGCTGCTTTTGCTTCTGAATGCTCCACCTGTTGTGTCGAAAATCACAGATGACTGTCCACACACACAAACAAAAAGACCTAGATGAAGTACACACTACGAGGTCGGGGGGGGAAAGTTTCTCGCCGCAAACTCGAAAGTCAGTCAGTTTACTTGTTTTCAAACGAAGACGTCTAGTTTTGATGGTTTGTCCCAGCATCTGCCCATCTCTGTTCTGCATGCAAGCAGAGGGCAGAGCCGGGCTCTGCACGGACGTCACGTGGTCGTGCTCGTAGCAGAAACCATTTTTTTCCTGGACAGCAGCCATTGGGAGTGGCAGACGGGAGGAGGGCCAGGGACTGTAATCTCCGATTCTACTCGGACTCCAGTTCAATAGCAAAGTCCGTGCAGCGGTATGGGCAGAATGGCGCACGTTTTGTTGCGAGTGGGCCCCTCGGGAGAAAAAAAAAACGACGACGAGGACGGCGCCAGCGCCTACATTGTACACTAATCCACGGATAATCATCGCTGATCACCCATAATCAATGCTGCAACCCAACAACATGCATAATGCAGCGCGGCGGCGTGTGTATAGGGATTTCATGATCAAAATGGGAGGCGAAACGAATCGGGCATCGTGTGACGGAGTTGCTTAAGATGACAAGCGCATGCGCATGGGCGCGTGGCAGTGGTTCTGTTTGCGTGCGCTTTAGATTGCTTCATCATATCGCAATAAGTGGCAGCGGCACGGGAAGCCGAGTTCGAGGCTGTGACAAGATAGAAGACAATGCTCGTAGCCCATGAGGGTAGAAATAGAGTGTGTTCTTCTTTTTTAAATTTTAATTAGAAATTACTCGCCTTGCCCCATTGAAAATCCTGGCTTTCCATCAAAGAAATAAAGATTCTCTGTCTTGATCACATCGACGCCACGAGAAGCCAAGCATTCCAATAGTTTCACAACCTGCGCATACGGAAGAGGAGAATTGTCCATTGAACGGAATCGGCATCTCCAATGATCCACTGTGAACGTCTCGGGATATCCGTCTGGCCACACCTTGACTCCGCGATTCGTGATCAACTTCAAGCCGACGTCTTTGCACGTTGTTGTGGAACTTGTCAGGATGTTTGCAAGGTCGGAGGGCGTGCCGTTGGTGTATTCCACGAAAATATCCACTCCCATGAGTTCCTTCTTCTGCAGCTTGGCAGATGGCAGAGCGGCCCTATCTGAGAACAGCGACGGGCGCGAGCTGGTCGAGTCCGGAGAGAGCGCCGCTCCAGAGTACTTTAGAGGCTTCAAAACTCTGGGAAGCATTTCCAACTCCGAGTTTTTCGCAACCGCCGCAGCAAACTCGCGGGTTCCTACGGCCTTGTCTTTTGATTCCGCAATGTCCACCGTTCGGATACCAGATTCCACTGTAGCCAACCAAGCATTATGCAGCCGCGACGCAACGTCGGCTTGCCCCAGATGGTTCAACATCATCACAGATGAAAGAAGCATTCCCGAGGGATTCGCAATGTTCTTTCCCGCAATCGTCGGCGCTGACCCGTGCACAGCCTCGAACATTGCATGCGTAGCTCCGATATTCGCAGACGCGCCGATGCCCACTGACCCGGAAATCTCGGCTGCAATATCGGAAATAATGTCTCCGTAGAGGTTGAGTGTGACGATGACGTCAAACGCCGTGGGGTTGTTTGCCAATCGCGCTGCGCCAATGTCGATGATCATGACGTCCTGCTGAATTTCCGGATACTGCTCTCCTACCTCGCGGAAGACGCGGGTGAACAGGCCATCGGTTGCCTTCATGATGTTGTCCTTGACCATGCAGGTGACCTTCTTTCGGTTGTTTTTCTTGGCATAATCAAACGCGTACCGTACAATCCGTTCGCAACCAGGCTGGGTGATTAGCTTCAGACACTGAATCACCTGCTGTGTCTGGCGATGCTCAATTCCAGCGTACAAGTCCTCTTCGTTTTCACGAATGATGACCACATCCATGTCCGGAAACCTCGTTGGGATTGCAGGCGAAACCGCAACCACTGGCCGCATGTTGCAGTACAGCCCAAGGGTTTTCCGCAAACTCACATTCAGTGATTTGTACCCGGAACCTTGCGGCGTCGTGATCGGCCCTTTAAGAAGGACCTTGTTGCGGCGGATGGTGTCCCATGCACTCGGGGGAATTCCAGACGAATGCCCAGCCAAGTATGCTTGCTCACCCACAGATACTTCCTGAATGTCCAGCTGTGCACCAGAAGCTTTCAGACAGTGCACTACTGCGTCGGAGAGCGAAGGACCAATGCCATCGCCACGCGCGAGGGTGATGACGGGACGCGAAGTTGAGGAGAATCGTCGAAGCATTATCCTGTGGAAGACAGTTATCGATCTCGAGGTCTGTTTTCCTTTTCCCTTTCCTTTTCCTTTTTTTAAACTTTTTGTTTAATGTCTTGTTGTTGTCGTCTTTGCAATTGTTCACGGTTAGTGAAAGGCTGCTTTTCAGACGAGATTCTTTATTTAAAATAAGAAATAAAGTAAAAAAACCAGATTCCGTGTGAAACACACAGGAAAGGAGGGGTTTTGAAATCTGCAGATCTGGATGCCCTTTAGTACAACACTCGGCCACTCTCCCTACACAGTACACACGCGCACCCCTGGGTGGGCCGACTCCGATTTGCCGCGGTCGAACGAACGAGCAGCCAGAGAACGCAGCCAGCGGAGCACTTCGCAGGAAACACTGTTGCCACATTTGGAAATTTTTCAGCAAGCACTCGTCAATTCCTGTCAATCAAATGTGCTGTTGATGGGGAAAAAAAGATTGAAACAAGCGGCCATTCTTGCCAGTTTTGTGTCACTCTGCGGTTTTTCGGGGAAAAGTAGAATCGGTAGAACTCCTCAAAGAATAATAATCGAAAGAAAAATAGTCGTAAAAAACCGTTTAATTTTAGAGACTCGTCCTCAAAAACAAAATTGAAATTAAAATTTAAAAAAAAATAGTAATTCATAATCATAAAAAACAATCAAAACCAAAGGAGGGGAAAAGACTCGACTTGGAAATGGAGAGAGGGGAGAACCGCAAAACTGATAAAGAAAACGAGGGTATACGAAAGCAAAAATGGAAAACCGGGTCCGAAGAAAATCAAAAACACAGAGGTAAAATAAAAAAAAAACATCTCCTTCTCAGACGACCTTGATGGTGAACTTCTGGGACCGGTTGGAAAAGTTGTTGTTCCGTGAGCACATGAAATGCCACGTTCCGGGGTTCAGCTGAACAGGTATTGCTCGATAGTACGCAGGTGCGTTGTTGAGGTTCTGATCGATGTCGATTGCTGAGGTCAACCCCGCTCGAGCAAGATCCCGGATGAAATCATCACGACTGTTGTCGTTCCAAACACGCCTGATTGCCTTCTGCGCATCCATGCGATCCATTGGGAAGTTGCCATCCCGGTTGGACATGAAGACAATGTTTGAGCGGTCTGTGTTCTCAGCTCCCTGCCCAGCACCTGCCGGGGTCGTGTTCGACCCGGTCCATTGGAAGACAACCCAGTCGTCCTGCGACACCGTCAGATCAGGAGGAGTGTAGTCATACTCCACAGCAGGATACACTTGCACAATGTTGCCACGACGTCCACGGACATTCACATTCACAACACGAGTTGAATCTGCCATTCCAGTGGGGCGGTCCATCAGATAAAAGACATGCGTACGATCCTGGAACGTACGGGGCGTCTGCGCAGTGTCGACGGCAAGAGCCAGACCTTGCATCGCCCCAGTATTCAAATTGACAATGGGGTCTTCTTCAAAGAAGTTCAGGTTGGACGGATCCATCGGAACCGCATGGCGCTCATTGCCAGGATTCGGAGAATTGAAATTGGAATCAATATTGAAGGCATCCGAGTACGTTGCGTACTGCGCCGTCGTGTTGACACCAGGGGGCATTTGCCATGGCTGGAGACCGTGGAGATCGCCCGTAGTAATGTTGTACCGAAGGCGGAGCAGGCAACGACACTCCGTGGTTCCACAGGCCTGTTCCGTTGTCGGGGTCTTCCAGAGATAGCTTGGTGGAAGACCATCCAGAGAATTTCCAAGATGATTGTCGCGTCCCCACTCTGCCTCCCGACAATCGACATTCGGCATGTTCACACCGTCTCCGGTAGCTGCGTTATTTGGTCCCCACATGGTAGTCGTAGTTTTGGATGCCCAAACGCAGGTTCCTGACGCGGTGCAAGCATTTTGGTTGTTGAACGTCCAGCAAGTCCGCTGAGCAGTCGTCTGGCAACCCGTCGATGCCCAGGTCGGGCACTCGCACTCCTCGCGAGCAACATTATTAAACGACTGCGCCCGGTAGTACGCACAGCGCTTTTCCGGCTCAGAGGTCAACACTGCAATGTCTCTCCAGGTGGTGGGATGCCAGTAAGGGTAGTGGTCACGCTCCTCGGGGCATTCGTTGCCGGAACGAAGGCCACCCGGATTCTGGCGCGTATTCTGCGCTGCGTTTCCAACATTCTGATCTGCAATCCACAACCCGCGGTTTCGCGAACGCGTCTGGCACTTGGTGTACCACGCAGTCGGTTCCTGGATACCGGCACCATTTGTGCCGTCTCCGTCGTTCGTGTTCGAGCCATCCGAAATAAGAAAAGTCTGCCCATTGTACTTACGAGGCGCGCCCAAAGCAGGAACACACTCGTACTGGATGACGATCTGGCAATTTGCCTTGCCATTCTTACCGCAAGAATGCTGCTGCGTCCATTCGATGTACATCTCTGAACCTTCAAAAAACCGGTAAGGAGCAGACTGCGTATTCGCTCCGTTTCCATCCGTCTGCGTAAGGTCTGCAAGCACCCCCACATCGTTTCGGGTATTTCCCGTGCAACCGCTTGCAACAGCGCCGTATCCTGGATTCGCACGGTCATTTGAAGGATCAGGCATGTTCGGGCACCACTCCCCAACATTGTATCCGCCGCGGTCATTGTTTTGAGAGTCAAACACACGATTCGGGTTCCTACGGTTTTGCTCCGCCTCGTTCAAACGATTGTTGGAGCCTGGAGGACTATGCAGATACACATCACCATGTACAAGCGCGACCAACAGCGCAACTCCACATAAAAGAAGGAGGAAACTGCGCATTGTCGGGGTGGTTCACCAAGCAAAATTGAAGGGAAGGGAAGAAGAAAGAAGAAAAGAAAAAGAAAAAGAAAAGGACAGCAACAAACAGACAACGTCAAAAATGTATAGGATAATCCGCAAAAAGTATTACTGCTACTATTTCTTGAAGAAGAAGAAAAACACGATAGACGTGGGGTAATGTCGAAGATAATAAAGGGGTTTCTCTCGGTGGTTTCACACAGATGAGAACGATGGGAAATAGCAAAGGAAAGAAGAAACCAAAAATTCCGGAGCGGACCTTCTCTTGTTGCTGCCAATTTGCACTCGCCAGTCGGGGACACTCGGACACCAGACGGAGAAAATAGTTCGTACACGTGCCTTCTGTGTACAGCGTAGGCCCAGCTGGGATTCTGTCTGATGGACATGCCCTCCCCCTTTTTTTCCGAAAAAGAATAAAGGAAACCCGGTGATCGACATACTTCGACGTCTTTCGATGCCCCAACGTGACGGACTTTGCTGCCCATCAAACCCCATCGGGGTCGACACAAAAACAGATCAAAAAAGAAAGAGGGAAAAAAAAGACAGGGAAAATAGAGAATTCCCGATTCCCGAATCGGTTTCTCTCTTCCCAAAGCCGGAAAACTCGCAAATTCTGACACACAATTGGGTATTCCCGACGTGCATTAATAATATCGTTACTAGTGTAGGATCGATCAATTCATCATCTTCATGATTCAGCAATAGCAATAGCAATAGCAGAAGCAGAAGCAGTTCATCAGCAATTTACCATCCTTTTTTAGTGCTTCCGACATTTACCATCACCGTTTCTGTTTGCGATCGTTATATATTTATATATTTATATATATTTGTGTTTGTGTGTTTGTGTGTTTGTGAGTGCGTGTGTATTTCGCGTTATTAGCTTGTTGTAATAATGCTGAAAAGACGGTCGAATGCCGAGGGGGCAGAGGCGTTGGACGTGGACTACAGCCCCTTCCATCATAATGCTGCTGCGGAGCGCCAGACGAGCGCGACAGAGGTTGATCGAAACGGAGCAATCGTCCGATCGGGGCTCGGTGATCAGATGATTGTGAATTCCAATGCAGATTATAATGAGATTGAAGAGTGGATTAACAGGCGGAAAGAAAAACACGTGCGGAAGAAGAGAGTCGAGCTTCTCCGGAGGAGAAAAGAAGAAAAGATCGCGGCGAGAAAGCTGGAAAAGAAAGAGGGCAAAGCAAGAGGGCAGCTTCTACAGCAAAAAGAGAAGCTGTCTGCTGCCACTGGTCAACGCGCGGGAATTGAATCGAGAACGTTGGATGAAATCGCAGATGATGGAGCCGATGAGCTGTTTCCGAGAAAGCCTGCGAGACATGGTCATTTTGAGGACGACGACAGTGATGCGGATGCTGAACCGTATGAAAATGGCGAGAACAGCGATGAGGACGATATTGGAGAGACCCACAGGAGGAATCGCGAGGAAGGAAGCGACGGGATGGATCGCAGTCTTTCTAATGAGGATTTTGACGTGGATGAAGAGTTTGAAGGGATGGACAAAGGAGAAGACGAGTTTGACGATGATGCAGAGGGTCACATGTATGAAGAACGGCTGCGATTGATTGCTCATGGAAGAGGCAAGAGCATAGACACGCATGCTTCCAAAGCTGCTGGCGCAGCTGCAGCTGTGGAGGCTGGGAAATCCGGGAAAGAAGAGGATGCTGAGTTCGATGCGGAAGAAGATACTGTTCTCGATCTATATCGCGCCAAGCAGAAGCGCGTCTGGCTGTCTCGGATCTTTTCTACCAATTTGTACTGGTCTGAGAAGCTGCAATTGTTGTGGGATTTTGCGCAGTTGGTGGCGTTCTGGATTGCATTTCCTGTCCCGTTCCCAAAACTGTGGCTGGAAGACTCGTCGCTTGTTCGTGCATTCCTGTTTGACGTCCCTTTGGACCGAACGGGCGTGTCCTCGTGGTATTCGTTCGATCCCGCCACCTCACCTAGTGGACCCTTGTACATTTTCATATTTGTGCTCGCTGGCTTGCCTGTGTTGCTCGCCGCAGTCTATGCTGTCCTCTCTCGATACAAGTCCCGAAACATGCAAAGGCTTGTCGTGTCGATCATGCAGTGCATCTACATGCCGGTTATCTATCATCTCGCAAAAATGGGCGTTTGTCAATCGGATGGTGGCGTGTTATTCACTTGCCAGCCACAGATCACCGGCGGAGCCATCCCGCTGCTTGCAGTTTCGATCGTAATCATTGTTCTTTTCGGTATCGGCTTTCCATTCCTGATGATCCATGCCATCCAAAAGCGGCTGATCTACAAGTCTGGCCCGGATCATGACGCGTACATCCGTGCCAAAGAAGCCGAATACATTCTTAACTTGGATCGCGCGTACAAGAAGCACAACTTTTATTTGTTCAGCTCGTTCAAGCGACACTCGGTTTTCTTCAAACCTTGCATGCTGCTGTTCAAGTTCCTGTGCATCGTTGTGCTGTGTGGCTTCCAGTCGGATATGCAGTGGCGAGCCATGACGATGTGCTTGCTGCTTGCGGTTCCCTTGCTCTGGTGCTTTTTCCGCCCTCCTTTCCGGTGCACGTCTTCCAGTTTGTGCTTGGAGATTCTCGGTTGGTGTCTGTTCGTGCCAATGCTGTTTGGATATCTAATCTCAACCGGAGCAGAATCTCCGATGCTGATTTCTACTGTTGTCCGCGTCTTTGTTATCTTCTTCCTCTCTGCCGGCCCATGTGCGGTGGCGTTGATTATTTTGTTTCGGTTGTTGTTTGAAAGAAACACAACGTGGCCTGTGAACGCTTCCTCCGTATCTCAGCTGACGAACGGCTACGAACATTTCGTGGCTGCCATTCATCACGCTAACAAGCTGCTTCGGCGAATTTCGGAAACCCGTCCTGAACTTCAACGCTGCGATCTTATGTCGAAAATGATTCGAACGTTGAACGAATACTGGGAACAGGCGAGTTACGAAGAACATCCTTTGGCGAACACTCTGCAGTTTCGAATGGAGCGGTTGATCACGGAGTACAATCGGTACAAGAATATCACGTTGTTGCCGAATCGTGAGCTCGAAGACATCATTCTCGAATTCAAGGACAGGGCAGACACGCGAGAGAAGGATCTCATTCTGATGAAGCCAAAGAAGAGATCCATCCTGATGAAACTCCTCGCGCTGCGAGCATTCCAGACAGCGATCAAGAAACGTGAGTCCATTGTTGCGGATGAAGAGCAAGGGTTGGTTCCCCACGAAACAGACGCCCTCTTGTCGGATTACCAAAACAATGAAACGGGTGCGGATGACGCCCCATCGGAACGCTCCGCGCAGTTCTTTGCCGTCTCTACGATTTTCGGACCGGACGCGACCGTGGATGAGCAACATGGTGCGGACGATGAAATGCCTTTGATAACCCCGGATACAAGCAAGTCGCAGCCATTTCTCGACTTTTCGCAGCCGGCTGTTCCGGAATCATCTCCAGACGAATTCGCGGGTATTCTAGATGTGGACGATTTCATCATTGATGAAAAGACAGGAAAACTGGCCTCTGTTGACATTGGTGAGACGACAGACCAGCAAAGCTTGGATGTGGGCCAAGGGGTTACCGAGTCTCTGCAGGTGAGAACAGCCGCACGATTGGCCGTCATTCTCAACAAGATTCCGTCCGAGCAGCTTACCAAAGTCAAGAAGACGCTCAATGAACGACTTCGTGAATTCGAGCAATCGTTCATTGCAGAGAATGGCAGGAAGCCGAAGATTTCGGATGTCAAACAAGTTCCCGAAATTTATAAGCTGTACAAACGATTCTTGGTGGTGCGTTCGACTCTGAAAAAGAAGGATGTCGCCAACGATTCTGGCGACAATGTGCAAGACGGCCAACGTGCCACAGAAGTACCAGCACCCGCAGCCCCAGCCGTAGACACTGCACCTGCTCCTGCACTGGCGATCACAACTGATAAGATGGGTTCAGCGGAAGGTGTAGCAGCGGCTGAGGCTCCATCACCACCAGTAGCAGCACCTGGCTCTCGGCCGACGTCTGCCCGGGGCTCTATCCACCAACTTCCTGCTCGCGTAACACCACTGGAAGACGCTAACGCTGGCGAAAAGACAGCGAGTGCTTCAAGATCTGCAACGCCGGTGCTCGCGGTACCAGACAATCTCTCTGTTCAATCACGGCCGTCTTCTGCAAAGACCCCTGTGGGGGCACTTGTGAAATCTTCCCGTCGCCCCGATTCTGCTGCGAACAAGCGCCACGTGTCCTTCCCTGCCGCGGATACGGAATCCTCAGTTCCGTCGTCGTCGTCGAGATCCGTCACACCTGTTTCACCTCTGACCCAAACAGAAGCCAGCGCCAATTCCAATCCTGCAGCGGAAAAAGAAGCACCCCCAGTGTCAAAATCGCAGCCTGCGATTGCTGAACACGACACAACCCGAGCGCAAGGGCAACCGCTTTCAGACATTTCCGTTGCCCCGACATTGGATGAAACAAAAAAGAAGACGGATGTTACAGTTGAAGGGCTCCCAGCGCAAGTGATCCGCGACTCGTCAGCAGTTTTGGCTCCAGCATCGACCAACGTTGTCACGAGTCCTGTCGCGGCTGTTGTACAGTCCGCTCCTGTTCCAGAACCGGTTCTAGCCCCAACCCCAGCAGTCGTCGCTGCCGTGGATTCGCAGCCTGCTGAAAGTCAAGAGGCGAAGCAGGTCTCTGGGCGGGAAATCTTGCTTCTCTCACCAGAAGAGCTGGTGGGCTTCACGAAGAAGTTACTACAGAAATTCGAGGCGGCCAAGGACGATGAAGAAGTCCAGGCAGAAATCGGTCGCGTTCGAGAACGCTGGAAGCGTATCATCTATGACTGGGAGAAGGAGTTTGCCAAGGAAAACGGTGTGAAGCCGGACAAGGACGACAAACGGAAAATCAAGAATTGGTATGTGTGCTTCAAGCTCCTTACTGAGGCAACAACCAAGCCGTCTTGAGCAAAAGAAGAAGTCTTCGTGTAAATATCTCTTCCATTTTCACTCCCGCTGCAGCAGAAAAGGCCGTTTCGTGAATATCATCGAAGAACCACGTCGACTACCGTGGACAGCGGGCTAGAGGCTCGCTCAAACATATCTGTGTATCCACAGCGAGTGCACGACACCGTCAGGAACTTCCGTCGTTGAATATTCAGCATCTTTGTGAGCAATCCGTCAACTTCCCGCATTTCATCAACAGAGTATTCTTGATATCCGCATTTTGGCTGTGATGCGAAAATGCCATATTCACAACAGAAAACAAACAAATAAATAAGAACTCGCTCAGTCATAAAATGGGAGTCCAAAGGATCAAACAATCGTTGAGAGGAAACATACGCAGTGATAAGCAGGCGAATTCTTCACGCCAAGAATTGGCGAGCCGCCCCACGCGGATCGAATCAGACTCCACAACGTGTGCAGCATATTGCATAATACTTAAAACAGAGATGGTGTGTGTGTGCGTGTGTGTGTGCGTGTGTGCGTGAGCGTATGAAAAGAAAGAAAGAGAGAGAGAGAGAGCAGAAGAAAACAGGACGGAGCGGAACTCAGACTCGACTGAACTCGCGAGTGTTGCTCGCAGTGGTTCCTCTCTGTACCGGACGTTATTTTTGATTTCTTCGATTTTACTTGCTACTTACTTTCGAGAAGATGAGCAGGTGTCCTTGGCGGTGATCGCTGAGCTGAAGGCCTGCCACAGCGTGGCATCCTTGATGCAAACGGTTCCGCCCCCGCGGTTTGCCTGAGACGTCATGTGGTTAATATCTCCGATGCATGTGATTCCCTTGGCGGAACCCTGGGAAACTGCCCATTTTGCATGGTCCTGAGTTTCCTTGAATGAGTCAGAGCCGAGCTGCACTTCCTGGACATTGACGACTGCATACTTGCAAGACGATCCGCAGCACGACGGTTCGTACGGTCTCATCCACGTCTCGACGTACAACGGGGTAGTGAAGTACGGTGCAACAAGATCTTCGTACAACATCTGGGCCCACTGTTTGTTCTTCGCAAACGAGATGAACTGTGTTCCGCTAGTTCCTTCAATGATCTGCACATGCGATCCAGCCTGCGAGATCGACTGTCCAGCAATCACTTGCGCGGTATTCGGAAGCGTGGATGCGAGAGAGGACGGCATGTTCGAGTCATAGACCTGCGGCTGGTTGTACAGCAATTGCTGTCCAACATCGTCCAAACTGGAAGCAGAGACTGAAATGCACAGATACGTTTGACCATAGTCAACTTCGTCGGCCGGGAATGTAAAAGATGATGCCTCGGACGGACCCTGAGGGAAGCGAGGAGTCGACTGGACAAGCCAGAATCCACCTGACGCCGAAAACGCAAACACTCCCTTTGTGTGTCCCTTTGAAGAAGACACCTTGCCATCCGGCGTCTCATCGTTGTAGAAGACCCATCCGGTGCCTGAGGGCTTCTTGTAGACCACATTAAGAGTCGTCGCAAGTGCCGAGTCTGCGTCGGTCAGCACATGCGAGGACATCCGCAGCGATGACGAAGACGATCTTGAATCCGTGTACGCATAGTCAAATCCCTCGGAGCCCACAGAAGATCCGTGGTGAGTTCCGGACGTCACGTTGAACACTCCCTTTGACGAGCTGCGAGGGAGCTTGTACATGATCCACCACTCAACAGAAGACCCGGAGTCGCTGATGCACCCAAGACTCGACGCCTGGACCGCCGCAAAGCAACAAGAAACGCTCAGAACAAGCAACAATAACATGCCGCTCATGATAATAGCCCTAGTGCAATCGCCCTGAATATTTCCAATCCAAATTCTTTTCTAATTGAAGAAGAAAAAAAGGACTTTGTTAAATAACAAGAATGTGAAACGAATATATCGGATAGGGCACACCCATTCAAATCAATGCAGGGATTCCCAGGAACGAGAGGCGTGAAATGCCCGGCAGAACCAGACATTTTCAATCTTCATGAGTGCCTCACGCGAGGACTCCAGCTCGCTTGCACTGGGAATACCGCGTGGATTCCGACACAAGAACCGCGGTCAGATGGACAGTTCTCTGTGGCGCAGTGTCTCAACCCCCCGGGGCACGAAGCGCTCACGACGCAACACCAGTTTCTCGCGCATCCGCATGCGCACCCTCTTCGGGTGTTGGTGGAACCGAAAAAAGGGTGCCACCTGGTCGCGGGTAGCCAGACGGTCCAGCAGCTTGACCGTCGCCTGCTGCTTCTTGACACGACTGCGGAATCGGCGGCTGTTATGTCACGAGTGCGCCGCGCCACGTGATGAACGGCAAATCGTTCATCCAGATCGGGATGGCGCAGCCGCTCTCGGAGTGCAGCTTTCACCACCTGCACCATTGGGTTCTGAAAATGTGCAAGTATGAAACCGACAACGTGTGGCGAAGTGTGAGGAGGATGTGGTGCCAAATAAAAACGGTGAAACATCAAAATACGAACGCAGCAGTGTTTTATGCAATATTTTATTTGACACAACGAAGTCCAAGGTGAAACGGGAGAAAGGAAAAAGGAAAAAGGGAATGGGTTCAACAAACAAAATCCAAGGGACGAGAGACAGCGGATAACAGACAAAAGGGAAAAGGAAACGAGAGAGAAACGGAAAGGGGAGCGGCTTAGGAATTGCTGGAATTTCTGAATTGAATTTTGGGGAAGCGCCCTTACTATTTATTATTATTATTATTATTATTTGGCGAAGGCAGCAAGCATAGCTTCTGGTGCACGAAATTGATCGCATTATTTTCAGGCTACGATCTTTTAAAGGTATATCATGATGTATTACCTGTGTTTATTTTGTAGAAGACTCATTTGTTCTATTGCCACTTCTGTTTTCCTTTTTTTTGTCCGAGTTGCAACATTGATGATGCATCGTCAGCGAAAGGCTCTGGAGAGCTCGCAAGCCTATATTTTTTTTACCGGAGTTCTCGCTCCACCTCGCAAAGACGACATCAGGGCACAGGACTGACATAGCAACAGAAAATGATGCAGAGCTGCAAGTGCATGTGACTTCAACAGGGAAAAACTCGTCAATGTTTCCTCGTCGTAAACAGCAGTCTCGCAAAACGGAATGATGTCTGCAAACCTTGGCTGCACAAACTCGGACACAGTGTAGTGTGCGATCCTTTCCGATGGGATCGGGGGATGGCAGCGCAGGTCTTCTAATCCGCGCACGTTGATATCAGCGTGTCCAGCACGGCGCACGTATCGCTTGAGGAATATGAAATTGGGATAGACCAGCGCCCAGAATACCAGTATTTGCGCGCTTTTTTCTCAGCATCTTTGCAAAGGCGTCGCATCGCCAACATTGTCGTCATCGTCATCGAGAAGTGCTTGCCTATTTCGCTTTCTATTGAGTGCATTCTCTACCGAAGACGACGTGTTCTCTTCCACAACCCGTCTTCTTTTGGCTGCCGTAGCATCAGAATCATCTTGCGCCTCCGTCGACTGTTGCGAGCTGTTAAAGCCAGCAGGAGCACCAAGCCTGCATGAAAAATGCTTGACACTGTCCGCTGGTCGACCTTTAAATGACGGCGACAGCGTGACGTCCCTGTTTGCCGGTCGAGGTGCCGGAGAAGCAGTTGGAGACCCCTTATCCTCCGGGACGTACTGTGTTTTTGGTTTCTTGGACGGATTTCCAAGCCTTTGCATCGGCCGAATTGGAGCCAATGATCCGTGAATTGAAGCTTCGATCTTCTTTTGCTGCTCCACAAACCGAGTCCATTCCTCTTCAGTCATGTCATCCTGAACAGGTGCAATATCCTCGTACACATCCTCATCCTCGTCCTCGTCCTCGTCCTCATCATCATCATCACCACCACCATTCATCCTCCCACCTTCTTCCGTCGACGCACCCTCGTCTTCACAAGATTCATACTCTCTGAGTGCGGCGTCCCCGCGACTGCCGTGTTTTCCATCCTTCTCTGGACCTCGATTCCCTCGGTGTCTCTGCTCGTGAGCAATGCTTTTGTGCATCGACAGCTTGAGCCCTGCAATGCGATCCGGGTCGTTTTCTGTTCCCCGCACATCTTCCATAAGATTACCAGACATGTACCGGTCAATGGTGTTCTCAAGAGACCCAAACGTCAGCAGATGCGCTTTGAGCCACGGTATCGCCCCAGGAATAAAGTTCGGGAACATCGCTACAAACAACTGCATCTGCTCATCAATTTGGCTCATCGCTGCTGCAAGAGGAGATCAACCTAGAACCTCGAATTTGCGCGAATTCTTTTTTTTTATTATAAATATAAATATAAATATAAAACCAAATGAAGAAAAAAAGCACATGATAAATATACGAAAAGTCGTCGTTCAGAACCCAAAAAATAAAATTTGCAGTACGGTTGACAGTCTAGTGTGCATTGAACATCAAACAAACAATATCATGTGCTGGAAGTTTGTCGATCTGTCTAGAATTTCTTCATTCTTCACGTTTCTCCCAAATAAGAGCAAAGCATGTGGCTTGGATCTGTCTTCGGTAACAGCTTAGCCGATGACCAATAATGATCCATGACTTGGCGAGCGGATTCCGGAGCAGTCCTTCCAGTTTATTTGATTAACATCCCTGCAAAGAATCCGGAGGGGCCGTTGTAGGTCTCACGCCCCATCTTTCGCGGGCGCCCTACGCGAGAGTCCAACTCGCTTGCGCCAGGAATACCTGACAAGGTGTGGTATGGCGACGTAGTGCCAAATAAAACTGTTAAATATCAAAATATGAACAGCAGTGTTTTAATTAATGTTTTCTTCTGACACAACGAACGCCTACATTATCCACTGAACATGCATATCAACGAGTAGACATGCATATTCAATCTTGCATCCCGTTGCTCGGAAGGGGAAAGGCCCCAACACGCCTCACGGTGTTCTTCAGATAGATGTTCCGCGCTCCGTTCTCAATCTCGATCAATCTGCGAGCCACTTTTCTCAGCGTGACACGTTGTTCCTGAGAAAGGTGCATTTTGATTCCGACGGCCCTAGCAGCAGGCGCTTTCGTGTCCTCAGTTGCAGCGCGGTTGATGCACCTGGAGATACGAGAAGAAGAGGCGGTAGGAAGACGGTGGGGGTTTGCGGCTGCGACACTTCTCGCTTCACGTGCTGCTTTCCCAACGCTGCATGGGCTCCCGCATTGTTCGACGCAGAGTGCCTGAACATGTGCTGCACACGTGGTCATCGTTTCTCAGTTCGTATATCCATCCCCGATGCGGACCGTCGGTTCTTGTCCCAATTGCAGACATTCGAGAAACCGTTCAGCGCCCTGGATTTGGGCGCCAACACCCAAAAAGAAGAAGAAGTCGGGAGCCCACCAAGTGAGTTTTACAGAAAGGGGGGGGGGGGGCATGGGTCTGTGAGACACGACATACCGAACCAGTATGCAAAGTAAAAGGCGAGGATGACAGAAACAATCCAAGGATCCATGATAAAATAAAAGCACATAGAAGAAGAAGCCAAGGGGAGGATCACGACATTAACAACAACAGCAACAGTGGCAGGGGCAGCGACTCTATCCTTCTGGCTCCTCTGTTTCGAAATGAGGATGCTGATGGAGATGCGTTCGAACATCATCTGGAACGGCAGCTCCTGATGCGTCCTTTTCGTGAATCACCTGCAACATTCTCTTACCGCTCATCTGAGTGGTGAGTTCCCTCCCAAACACAGAAGCATGAACCACGGCCACGGACCGATCGACATTTGTGTTGTCCACGAGTCCCCAAGGCCGAGTGCAGTTCTTGGACCGCAGGCACAGTTCGGTTTGAATTCTTCGAATTGCATCAATGTGTGCAACATACCTGTTCATTCTCGGTTCCAGAGTCATGTATTTTGCTCTCGTCGCAAATCTTTCTCGATGCTTCTCTGCATTGGATATGTGAACCACAAACGGCACGACAAAATCAGCCTCCATTTCAGCGGGGATCATCTCCTGAAGGACATTCGGCAGCAAGTGCACTCCTTCTACAATGATTGGTGTCCGTCGCTTGACGTGGCTCTGAATAAGTGGCACAAGAGCCTGGAGCACCATTCTGCACTGGTCCTCATAATCCTGGACATTCGACTCATATGTCGATGCAAACAGATGCTGCGGTGCATTTGGAATCGAGCGCAATGCGTGACGAATCACATCGGTTGAGATAATCGTCGTGATTCCAATTCGAGCAGCCAACAACGCAGCCAGCGTCGACTTTCCACACCCGGACGTCCCACCAAGTAGAATCACGATGGGACGTCTCCGAGCTTGAATTTCCACTGCCAGCTCTATGTCTCTCATGGGATAAAACAAGCTGTGAGCAGAGAGTGTTGCGGCAATCAATCTGCATAGCAGGGCTGCCCTTTCCCGACTCCTATTCTCCCGCTCTTCTCCACTCTCGGCACCGCCGTCGACATCCCCCTTTGAGGAAGACTCTCTTCGGTGGCGATGGTGGTGGTGGTCATTATGATGATTCTGATCGGTGCCGTTTGCACTGATGCTTGCATAGGAGGAACCAGCGGAGTTGGAGTACGACGCCGTACAGTGGAACGAGTCATGGTCTTGCGAGTCGTAATCTTCAGGAACAACATCCACAGGAAATGCATCCACCATCGTCTCTGCTCGGTGAGGCTTCACACCAATCAATGCAAATATCTGGCGAATTGCAAACGGATGAACACCCATTCTTCTCCCTTCTTTTCTTCTCTTTTCGCTCAGCAAACGTAAGTCGCTGCTGAACACTAGCCCGAGCACAATTCAATCCAACCAATCGCAAAAACACACACACACACACACACACACACACGTGCGCGCGCGAGAGAGAGGCAGAGAGAAAAGCTCCACACGCTTTATATTGAGAATTATCTTGCTCTTGGTATTTCTGTTTACGCTATACTTCGCGGCGACATTTTTCAGTGTTTGGAGAACATGAATACAAATCGATCCCAGAATGGAAAAACTCTCTTGGAAAGTGAAGACGTCTGGTCACCAACTGTAAATTAAAAAAGCTCCACAGCATTTTGCCCGCCCATCTCCAAAGGGCAAACCTGCCCTTAGAATAGAATAGCCCCACGTAAGATGAGGTGGGCCTTATGCTTGCCCACTACAGCACTTTTCTATAGAAGAGACGGGAAACCCAGGTTCGAAAATCGCGCCATTTGGACCCTCCTATTGCCGGTACCGTTTTGGCATTATCACCCTTGCAGTTTGCAGCGTCTTTTTCACCACGTTTCTTTTCTCCAGGCTTCTTTTAACCCTCCAATCCTTGTTCCTTGCGTGTGGTTTTGGTTAGCTGTGCATTGTCAGCTGCTACTCGTGAGCACTGCTCCCTCAACCCTTTCCCTCGTCTCTTCATCGCCTCATTCACTCTGTCCTCTTGTCTGTTTGTCGTTCCTTGTCATTATTGTTAATTGCTTATATATTGCTGCGTGTCTGATTGCTGTATACGCATCGCGTCCAGCTCCAAACCTCTGACAGAAAGAACACCTGCTTTTGCGCTGCGGTCTCTCGTCGATTCCACACATCCTCGCACATACGCACTTATCCACATCCACACACATATAATTTTCTTCACTTTGATTTTCCCCCCTTCTTACTCCTTCTTGTGTGGAGAGTCCCTTTTTGTGTTGGAGGAATGTCGTCGAAAGACAAGGACAAGGAGAAGGAAAAGGACAAGGACAAAGACTCGGCAGGTGGATCTTCGAATGCGGCTGCAGCTTCTGGTACCTTGATGCCTACCGCAGCCAGTAGTAGTAATAGCAATAGTAATAGTAGTAGTAGTAGTAGTAGTAGTAGTAGTAGTAGTAGTAGTAATAATAATAATAATAATAGTAGCAGCAGCAGTGCTAATAACAGTAGTAGTACTACTGCTGCTACTGGCGGGAGCGCTGCAAACACAAGTACAGCTCCAAACCCAAGTGCGAGTGCTAAAGAAGAGTCCTTGGAGCTTATTCATTGCAATTATTGTAGAAGGGATATTACAAATAGCGTGAGAATACGCTGTGCAGAGTGTGCAGAGGTGGATTTGTGCGTTGATTGTTTTGCAGCTGGAGTTGCTTTTCTTGATCACAAGCCGGACCACTCATATCGGATTCTAGATGATATGACTCGACCGCTGTTTTCTCCGACTTGGGGCGCAGACGAAGAGCTTCTCTTGCTCGATGGCATTGAGACGTGTGGTGTTGGAAACTGGATAGATGTGTCCGCACATGTTGTGACAAAGACCAAGGAAGAGTGCGCATCGCACTATTGGAAGCACTATGTAGATACGCCTCTGTATCCGCTTCCCAATCTGGACGGCATGCTAGATTATGTCCCTCCAGAGAAGAGACCAAAGAGAAAAACAGTGTCGTCGTCTGGAGACGGTGCCGACGGCCCCGGGAAAAAGAAAAAAAGAAGACCGTTACAAGCAGTGGCACCGGCTCCACAGGCGGGAAAGGGATTGCGGGAGCAGACGATGCAAACAAGGAAGACGAGCTGCGAGGATATGAGATACCGCTGTACGGAGCATCGATTGGCTATATGCCAAAGCGCATGGACATGACAGTGGAGTACCACAACGAGGCTGAGAACTCCATTGCTGATCTCGAGTTCACTGAGGCTGATCTGCACGATGAGACGTCTCTCTGGCTGAAGATGCAGTTGCTGGAAGCGTATTCCAAGAAGGTCGAGGAGAGAATGGAGAGAAAGTCGTTTGCACACGATCACATGATCGTTGACTTCGACAATTTCAAAAAGTATACTTTCCTGTCGGACGCAAACAGCTTTTTCAGCTTATCGCAGCCAATCCCAGACTCCTCCATTCCCGCGAACGGCGTGCAGAACGGGCCGCGAACGGGAGAGCCAACTGGCTCTTCTTCGTCATCACTTCCGTACCACGTCCCTCCACCTGTGTCTGCTATCCCGGTCTCCTCATCGACCGGCATAGCTGCATCATCATCATCATCATCATCATCATCGTCCACCGCGATCGCAGGAAATGCAGCTGCCCCGGTAAGTGCGCAGGCTTCGAGTGCTGCAGCATCATCTTCGGTGGCCGCGGCTTCGTCGGTGGCGGCTGCAACGGCGTCATCCGGCGCCGCTTTTCAGACTGGAGACGAAGAATCCGCAGTGAATTCGGCGCTAAAGGACGAATGGCTGTCGTATGTCCCGCAGGATCTGACACTTTCCAAGACGGAGAAGAAGAACCTGAAAGAGATTTATCAAAAATACGCGCCATTTGCGCGCCTTATGAAGGTCGATGAATGGAAACGAACGATCGGCGGGCTCTTCCGAGAGCGGACGCTGCGGCGGGAGATTCAGATGCTCAAGGAGTATCGAGAGAATGGTCTTGCGTTCCTCAGTCAAATTCGAAAGTTTGAGGATGCAAGAAGGAAGAGAGCGGAGGAAGTTCGAGAGCAGAAGTCTCGATACGAGAAACTAGCCAGCCATTCTGGACCTCGACGATCCACGCGTGGCTTTGATGAACTTCTGCAACCAATGACTGCCAATTCCGATTCATCCATCCTCAGCTCCGCATTTTCTTCGTCCGTTTTGGATGAGACGGGGACATCGAAGCCGCCGACTGTGCCTGTTCAAAATCGCGTGATTGATCCGCTAGAACTGGATGAACGCAAGGTGGGACATGAAATGCTTACCGATGACGAAAAACAGTTTATTGTGTCCAACGATGTGACCCCTCAAATGTACATGATGAGCAAGGAAGTTTTCATGCGACATGCCGATCTGTTGTTGGAAAACATCTCTGCAGCTCCTGATCTTGTTCACGGGTTGTCTGCAGACAAGGCTGCTGCCTGTGCTGCGTTTGTGCATAGCCAGGGTTGGCTTCATTGTGCTGCCGACGTTCTGAAGAATTTTTCTGCCTCAGAGTTCTCGTCTTTCAATTCTTCGATTCGCCATTAACCCCCTGGGTGTGGTTGTGACCCTTCTGTTTTTTTCCCATTCTTTGAAGGACTTCTTGATTCATTGCACCGATTGGCGTGTGATGACGGACCTCGTTTTTTCGTATTCCCCATTTCCCTTTCCCCCGCTTCTCTCTTTTTATCATTTCCTTTTCCTTTTTTCTTCTTCTTTCTTTTGTTGTGTCTTGTTTGTATTTTCCAATTTCCATGTACACGAGATTCATAAACACAAACCTGAGCCGTCAGGTTGCGAACATGCATCCGCCCCGTCCCCCTCCTTCCCCACCGACCAGCCGTTTCTCTTTCATCCCAGCAAACATGCCGCGACTGCATCTGCATGCTCCCTCTCGCTACTGCTGCGCTACGAGGCTAAAACGCGGTACGTATTTTACAATCCATAAACACTGCAATGCTGCACAAAGTAACAGGAAGGCGACGTAGCAACAGCAAAAAACCAAGAGCAAACGAACAAAATAATAATAAAAAACAAAAAAGCAAATCAGAAAAAAGGCTGGTCGAGAATCAACTCCGGACGGAATTAAAGCTTGGATGACAGCGGGAAGGCCGCCGAGAGAATCTTCATCGCCTGAGACTGTCCTGTAAACAGCGCGCCGTGAACACACGAGAACCAAGTGCGGTGCGTCGCTTCGCCTGAAAACAGCACACGGCCGGCATGGAATCTTTGCACGTTGTCAAAGTAAGCATCTGCGCGCTCATTATCAAGGTCCGCCAGGTTCTTCGGGAAGCCCGGGCAACTCCAAGACCCGCCCGCGAAAGGATCAGTACCCCACTCCGTCAACACACTCTTGATCAGCTTGGCTTTGGAGCCCACTCCGGCTTCCGGGAAAGCTCTTGAAAGCCACTCCATTCCAAGTGCCAGGTAAGTTCCGTCTTTCATTTTCCCTGGATCTAACGGCAGCAAGTCCTCTCGGTGCATCCACATCAGCAGAACAGATCTTCCATTTCCAACAAACGGAGAATAATCAATGCAGTTCCAGTATAACCGAGATCGATCGACGTGCTCAGAATCCGGATACACTGCAGCAAAGTACGCTTCCTCACCCCAGAAATTCGTATCAAACTCCAGGAACAACTTCTCGACGCCATTGAACTGCATGTCGTTGGTAAAGAATGATTCCATTTCTGGACACAATTCCGGAACAAATTTGATGGATTTGTTCCGCATGATCGCTACAGGAACGGTGACCAGAGCATAGTCGAATCGTTCAAATGCCACCTTGGATGCCGCGGAGGATGCTGAAATTTCGATCACCACAGAAGGGGACGATACAGGCACCTCTACCTTCCTGACGACAGTATTGAGACGAAGCGAGAAGGAGCCGGGTTTCATTCCTGAAGCGAGCTTCTCGACGTCCCTAAACATTGCCTTTGGAAGTTGGGCATAGCCACCTCGAAGCATCGAGTGACCGTCACCTTCGTCATAGAGTGCAAATCGCCGGGCAGGAACCTTGTCAAATGTGCCTCCAGCGATGTGCTCTTCCAAAGTATAGTAGAACTCAAGAGCTTTGCGCTCATCAGCAGACAACCCACCGCGAGAAATCCCTTTCTTCTTCTGCAGAATGTGGTCCACTGCTTGGCCCCAGGCATGCTTGGTGTCCGCACGAGGATGAATGGAACTAACAAACCAATCTTCTTCAAACAGACACATCGCCTCATCATGCGTTCTCATCATATCATACGTCACGTCCTTCGGAATCCTTTCGTTCGTCTCGGGACTCCTGAACAAGAACGCGTTTTTATCAAACGAAGACTCAACAAGCTCAAATCCGTAGTGCTTGCAAATCGGATTCAATGGAGACCGAGATGTCCCGTGAACCCAGCTCGCGCCATGATCAAACCCATTTTCATCCGTGAACATGCGTCCTGCAATACGATCACGGGCTTCAAACATTGTAATGGAAATCGACACTCCTTGCCGACCCGCTTGCTCCAAAAGAGTCTTTGCCGCGGATATTCCGGAAATCCCAGCTCCAACAATTGCAATTCGTAAAGGCGCCGTCATCTGCGTTCTTCTTGCCGGTACACTCTTCTATTGTTCAGTCTCTCCGCTATCGTAGCAGCAGCAGCAGCAGTAGGAGGAGGTGGAGGAGGAGGAGGAACTATCGGAACTCTGCTCCACAGTGAATGCGAAAGACAACAAGCAACAACAACAACAAGAAGAAAAACAAAAAATTACGTGACTGAAAAAAAAACCTGCGAAAATACGGAACAATTTTGGATATATTTGCAGGTCGATTTTTGGAGCGACAAAAAAGACGATTAAACCGACTGTAAATAAAAAAAAAGAAACGAGAAGCGCCTTCCTTGTCCTCTGCCGCCGAATTCGAAACTCCCGCTCGTCAAACCTGCAGAATCCATTATCAAAAATGCACAACGAGAACTAAGTGGCATTCTGTCGATGTTGTTGTAATCGTTACTATTTCTTTTTTTCCGTTTAATCTTCTTTTATAGATATAGATAGATAGGTATATTTTACTGTGATTTCCAAAGTGACACCCACAGACATACTCACGTTAGCGCTGCCGATATCCATTGACGAATGTCAGTGCCTCTCAGAATTTCGCAGCTTCTCCCGCAGATAGAAGCACAGGTGTTTGATGATTCAAGGCCGGTAAATTTCAAGAGTCTTGCGTATACATACGGGGTTTCTGCATTGGAAGCCCAGCAGGTTCTTGAATCGTTTGCGGCGCAATTCGGCGATCGGTGCATCGTTCTTTGGCGAATATTCGGTGTTAGAATTTCCGGAAACAATGAGGAGGCGATCGCAGTGGTCGTTTGTGACGAAAAAAGGCGCAGAGAGATCGAGGAGTCCATGGCAAGGATACTGAGTTCGTCAATCTATGGGATCCGAGCAAAAGCGTCGGTGGATTCGCTGGGGTTTCCCACCATGGCCAATGTTGAGCTGGCAGTCGCTGCAGAATACGATGACCGATCTGATTTCTTTGCGTCCGGAAACAAGATTGTAAGCTCAATCTTTGGAAAGACCAATGACCAAGTCGTGTACAATGCAGACCAGCGAGCGCTTCTCACAACAATGTACAGAAATGAGCATGCAGCGAAGAAGAGTGAGCAACCACAACTGCATGGCCAACGGGCTGCGGGACACACTACCGCATCCGCATCCGCAGCCACGTCGACGTCGGCATCCACTTCCACGAACGCCTTTGGTGCATCTACCAAGGCTCAGTCGAACCCCTTCTTCAAGCAGCCAAAGCCTGCATCGACTGTTGCGGGTGCTTCTGGCGCATCGCCGACCGCTTCTGGAGGAAAGCCAACACCAAAGTCTACGAAAAGTGGCCCGAAAGGATTTTTTGCAAAGGTTGCTCCCAGAAAGACAGCAGTGGCGGCACCTAAAGAAAAGGTGAAAGCAGAATTGGATCAGGACGACGAAGAAGGCGACATCGATATGTTCATCCCTGTCGAGGACGAGGAGGCTGCCGAGGACGACGGTGACGATTCGCCTGCATCAGTGCATTCGGATGAAGAAGATGTCGTGATGAAGGAGCCGGAAGCGAAGCCCACGCCAGCTTCGGCTGCAGTCAAGAAAGAGCCCAAAAAGGAAGTGCAGGAAGAAGACATTCAGGCATATGCTCGTAGAGTCGAGAATGAACAAAGGGCGCGCGATGAAAGGCAGAAGAAGGTGGAGGCGAAGAGATTGGAAGCGGAAAGGAACCTTGGTTTTGCGTCAAAGACAGCTTCTTCCTCTTCGTCGTCTTCTTCATCTACTGCGACTTCTACTACTACCAGTGCTCCCGGCTACTGTGAAACTGCGCCCTCCGCAAAGAGACAGCGAGTGCTGAAGAAGAAGACCTATGTCGATGAAAAGGGGTATCTTGTGTCTGAGGAGGTTTGGGAAGAGGTGGACGCAGAACCGTCCTCGGCATCGACTTCCCAGAACAATTCGCAGCCAAGAGTTGTGCTCGCAGCTGCACCGGCTGTTGCTCCCAAGCCTCTGCCAGCGACAGGACTCGCGGCGTCTTCTACGGCGAAGAAACCGCAACAGAAATCCATATCGTCTTTCTTTGGAAAATAGCATAAATATCTTTTTGTACTTCTATATTAAAATTAAAAAAAGAGAAGGGCGGAAATTAGAAAAATGCATCTGTACACATGCACGCGAAACCGTCACGGCCGCCACCATCGCCATCATCGACACGGAACAACATCATCGAGCGAGTGCAATGTTGCCGACGATGCGTGCGTTGTTGATCGCTTGCTGAATGAGAGCCTCTCTCCGCTCCATCTGTGCGTCCAGGTCTTCAGCAATTATCGTATGAATCTGCTTGATTCCTATATAATTCAGCAGAGAGGTTGATAAAGCAGTGGAATGGTCCACGTGGTCCGACCGAGAAACATGCCCACCTGCAACTGTGATGAGCACGGCCTTCTGCCTTACAAGCAGCCCTTTCGCTCTGCCGTCTGATCCCTCGTCAAACGTCAGTCCCTTGATGATAACACTATCGAACCATGCCTTCACAACGGCGGGCATTGAGAAGTTATACACTGGATATGCAATGATCACACAATCTGTACGCATAATCTGCGCTACATATCGATCCGACTTTGCGAGTGCCTTTCCTTCTTCGGGAGTCAAAGGAATTCCGCTCCAGGATCGCTTTGCATATGCATTTGCCTTGTCTGGATCCGTTAGAAAGTCCGGATGGTCAACACACAAGTCAACCGTCTCTACAAACTGCGGTCGCGCGGAGTCGAGGAAGGCACGCAAGATCCTTCCGGTTGCCGACGTATCACCTCGCGGGATGCATCGAACAACCAAAGCTCGAGACATTCAACATTAACTGTAACAAACACACTGGATCTCCTTGACAACGAAGCTTCCCAAAGGAATGAAGACGAGAAAACGAATATGGGAAGAAGAGAGAGACAGAAAAGGAAAGAAGAAGAAGAAAAGGATAAAGAAACAGATGAAGACGACGACGAAAGCACAGTCAGCGACTGTACTCTCAGGCCGTTAATCGAGACAGGCACTGACAATTTCTCCATCACGTCCTTACCCGTCAGTCAGTCTTTCCCAATCTGATTAGCTTCGATCCCGTTTTTGCAACACATTTTTCTTTTGGAGGATTTTTCTTTCAGCTTTTCTCTTTGTTTGATACTGCCAAAACAACCATCGTTTCTTCTTATAAACCACACACGGTTAATTTTTTCTTTTCGTGTCATCTTTTTCTCCCTCTTGTTTTTCTCTCGTAACACTAACTGGTTTTTTGTCGTCGATTGATTTGGGGTTTAAAAGCATAGTCCGCATTCCTCTCCTTGTGGTATCATTGTCTCTCTCTCTCTCTCTCTCTCTCTCTGTGTCTGTGTGTCGGGAAAAGAGAAAAACATGCAGATTAAATACTTGAAGACTGCGCTGCCGCCATCGGATCGCATATCAAGAATCACGTCTGTCGCATGGTCTCCAAACAACAGACGTCTTGCAGTTTCGGATGCAAATCGGCTGATACAGCTGTTTGATGAGACTGGTGAAAAGAAAGACAAGTTCGGCACGAAGCCTGCGGAGGCGAATGGCCCAAAATCGTACTCGGTACAGGGAATGGCCTTCTCTCCCGATTCCACGAAGCTCGCGATTGCACAGTCTGATAACATTGTGTTCGTGTACAAATTAGGTGTCGAGTGGAACGACAAGAAGAGCATTTGCAACAAGTTTCTGAATTCTAATCCAGTCTGCAATGTGTGCTGGCCTATGGAGCACCCCAATGAGCTTGTGTACACAACTGCAGATGGAAAGATCAAGGTCGGTTCTCTTCGAAACAACAAGGCTGCAACTCTGTTTGCCGCAGAGTCGTATCCGTTGGGCTTGTGCAACGGGTTGGATGGACATTCTGTGCTCTCTTCACACATGGATGGTTCCATTCACAAGTTTATCTTCGACGATCCGCCCATTCATGCCAAGTTCTGCCATCACCCATGTCCGCCAACGTGCGTCGCCTGGGGACGATCCGTGTGCGTGGCGGGTCCTGATTGTCGTGTTGTATTTTACGATCCTGATTCTGGTGCAGTTGAACAGACATTCGACTTTTCGGACTCGGATCCTGCTATGGAGGAGCCGACGGCAATTGCAGTTAACCCATCAGGCACTGCCTTTGCGGTGTGCTCCATGAACCGGATTCGGTCCTTTGCATATGCCCAAGATCGTGGCCAGTGGGTAGTAATGGCCGACAAGATTGTGGAAAACATGTTCACAGCCACTGCTGCGTCGTGGAAATGCGATGGTTCTCGTCTGGCAGTCGCGAACATCACCGGCTGCGTCGATCTGTTTGATACATATGTCCGCCGATATCGGTACAAGTCGAAGTTCGAATTTACGTACGTGTCGTCCTCACAGATTATTGTCAAGAGGCTGTCCACCGGCGCGCGGATCGTTCTGAAGTCTCATTTCGGATACGAGATTTACAAGGTGAACATCTACAGAGATCTCTACCTTGTGGCGCATACTCCAACGACGCTGCTTATGGGAGATCTAGCGTCTTGCAAGCTCAGTGAAATACCGTGGAACGGTTCTGGCAATGAGCGGTTCTACTTTGACAATCCCGCTGTTTGTATGATATACAATGCCGGTGAATTAACAATCATCGAATACGGGAGAAACGAGATTCTGGGATCGGTTCGAACGGACTACATGAGCCCGCACTTGATTTCCGTCCAAATTGCGACTGCGAATGGAACTGCTGCGGATGCACCGACTGCAGCCAGTGAAGAGAATATGGCGGAGTCTCCAAACGGCGAACCTGTGGATCCCTACGTAGTCAAACGAATCGCGTACCTGATTGACCGCTCTACCGTGCGCATTCTTGATCTTGCTTCTGGGTTTTCACAAGCAACGTTTGCCCACGACTGCAAGGTGGATTGGCTGGAAATGAATCCTTCTGGAACGAAACTGATGTTCCGTGACAAGCGCAGAGCGTTGCATTTGTTTGACGTCGCGAAACAGACGCGTACGACTCTTCTGCATTACTGCGGATATGTACAATGGGTACCGAATGCGGATGTGGTCGTCGCACAAAATCGAGGTGATTTGTGTGTCTGGTACGACATAGACGCCCCCGATCGTGTTACGGTGGTTGGTATCAAGGGCGACGTTGTTGATATTTCCCGGGTGGACGGAACGACGGAGGTCACGGTGGACGAGGGTCTGTCGACGGTTTCCTATGCTCTCGATGAAACGCTGATTGAATTCGGTGCAGCCATGCGGAGTGGCAACCACGACCTCGCAGCAGACATATTGTCAGCCCAGCCGTTCTCTCCGGAAATTGAAGCAATGTGGCAGAAATTGGCTGCTGCATCAGTTCAAGCTGGCCACTTGCTTGTTGCGGAACGTTGCTATGCGGCACTTGGGGATGCTGCGAAATCTCGCTACCTCCGCAAGGTGAATAATCTCGCATTCGAGGCGGCTTCTCAGTTTGATATTGACGGCTGGAGTTATTTTGGAGTGCAGGCCAAGATGGCCTTGTTGGAGAATGACCTAGATCGAGCGGAGCGCATCTATTTAGACCATGGACAACCTCAGGACGCAATGGAAATGATGGACTCCATGCATCGCTTTGAACAGGCCATTGCAATTGCAGAACGCCAGCCTCAGTTAGAGAGGGAGGCGCAAGAAAGGAAGCAGAAATACCTGGAATGGCTGTCGGAAACCGGCCAAGAAGACCGTGCTGCGGAGATGAAAGAAAGAGAAGGCAAGTATCTGCAAGCGATCTCGCTGTACCTCAAGGCCGGCCTTGCCACGCGGGCTGCCACGCTTTTGATTCAGAGAAACCTTGCTCCGTCGAATCCGGACTTGGTGGAAAAGGTCGCGGGGGAGCTTTCGCGTGCTGGTTTGTTCGACCGTGCCGGAGAACTGTTTGAGGCGCTTGGCGCATATGAGCGTGCCTTGGAGTGCTATACGACGGGCATGAACTTCCGCCGTGCTGTTGAGTTGGCTCGTCGAGAATTTGCTCCCCGCGTGGTCCAGTTGGAGCAGGAATGGGGCGATTTCCTTTACGTTAGCTGCCGTCAACCGGATCAGGCAATTGGGCATTATATCGAGGCTGGAAAGCATGTGAAGGCACTCGAAGCCGCTCTTGCTGCTAGGCAAATATCCCGAGCCGTTTCGATTCTACAAGCGCTTGCCCAACATGATGATGACGATGTGCTGCGGCGATATGCTGTTCAGGTCGCAAGCCATTTTGAAGCAACACGAAACTACAAGGAGGCGGAGCGATTCTATGTTCGTGGGCTGCGAGCTGATCTTGCTGTTAACATGTACACGCGTGCAAACATGCTCGACCAGGCATATCGCGTTGCCGAGCAGCATTTGGACGAAGAGGCCGCCTCACAATTGTATGTTTCACAAGCGCAGCAACTCGAGCGAGAGCAACGATGGAAAGATGCAGAGCGTGTGTATCTCAAGATGGGCGAGCCTGACCTTGCGATCAACATGTTCAAGAAGGCTCGCCGATGGGACGACATGCTGCGCCTGGTCGCCAGTCATCGTCGCGAACTATTGGTGGACACACACATCCATCTTGCTCAGCAGCTGGAATCCGAGGGTCAACTGCTCGAGGCAGAACACATGTACTGTGCGCAAGCCATTGCTGCTCGTGAATGGAAGTCTGCTGTTCATATGTATCGGCGGGCTGGTCGATGGGAAGATGCATACCGTGTTGCGAAGCAGCATGGAGGTCAGCAAGGTGCACACCAAGTGGCATTCGCTTGGGCGGTTGCTCTGGGACCCGATCAAGGCGGTTCTCTTCTTCTGAAGTTGGGGCTTGTGTCCGAAGCAATTGATTCCGCAATGGAAACAGGTTCGTGGGACCAAGCATTCGAGCTGGCGCATCGGCATGCCCGGGATCGCGTGCCGGAGGTCCATGAGCGACGTGCAATGTCTCTTGAAGATGCAGGCCGGTTTGCGGAGGCTGAATCCGAGTTCCTTGCTGCAAACAAGCCTCGCGAAGCAGTGGATATGTATGTGCATCTCCAGGATTGGACTGCTGCATTACGCATAGCCGAAGGAAATGCTCCTGAGGCAGTCGCAGACGTGTTGACGGCGCAGGCGCGTGTGTGCATTGAGCGCTCTGACTACCCGAGGGCCGAGCAATTGTTGTTGCGAGCCAAGCGTCCCGAGAACGCTGTGAAAATGTATCTTGATATCGGTCTGACGCAGGACGCACAACGAGTTGCTCGGGAGTATGCTCCCCATCTCCTGCAGTCAATTCCCCAGCCGTCACAAGCACCGCAACAGCCGCCGAAGACTGCATCCCTGTCGCGTACTGGCTCGCAGCCTGGTGGCTTGTCGGCCATTCATCAACAGGTTGCGAATGCAACAAAGACTGGGCGTCAATACGAAGATCGTGGAGAGTTTTCGCGTGCGATTGACGCGTATTTATCTGTTGCTGCCTCTGGTGGTCGGGTAGCACCTGAGGATGCCGATGCACTGGACCAGCTGTGGGAGAACGCTGTCCGATTGTCCATGAGCAGCGTGCCAATTAGAAGCCACGAAGTTTCCATGCAGGTGGCTAGTCGCCTTGTTTCCATTGGACGACCTGAGTCAGCAGCGATCTTGTATGAAAATGTTGACATGTTCGAAGAAGCTGCTTCGGCATATGAAGAGGCTGGAAGATATGAGGATGCAAACCGACTGCGTTCATCGTCCAGAAGCAGTCCGGCCGCCGCTTCCCAGCCAGCACCGGTTCCGCGAGCTGCTCCTGCCGTCATCAATTCCAACACGAGCAACTTGGATACGTATGCCCGTCGTGGTCAATGGGATGAATGCTTGAAGCTTGCCTCCCAACAGAATGATCGCATTTTGCTGTCCACATATGTTCTGCAGTATGTCGAGCATCTCCTCCGCGTAGAGAAGGATGAAGCGAAAGCTGTGCACGCTCTGGTCTCTCATGTGTGTCCGCCTGTGATCGACAATGAGGATACCCTGATGCACATTCTTGAAGATGTTGTGAAGCCATCGCTGTTCTCGGGTCGCAAGTATTCCAGCTTGTCCAAGATTGATATTGCACAAGATGCCAAGGTTCTTCTGCATGCCCTTGATCGCGAGGCAAGCATGTCTCAGTCAGCCTCGGACTACGTTCGAAAGTGGGTTCGCATCACCCATCTGAACTTCACGGCTGTGAAATGCGAAGACTCCAGCCTGCCGGGCCTCGTTCAGTTGTCTGCGCGCTGCAGATCCTCGCTCCTTCGCTACGCACTGGACTTACCGGTCGACAAGGTCTTCTTTGACGCGGGTGTGGCCTGCAAGAAAGCAGGGCTGTTCAACTCGGCATTCGTGTTTTTGAACCGCTATCTGGATTTGTCAGAAGCCATCGACGAGCCAGACGAGAGCCCGTATCTTGAAAATTCGGAATTCGAAGGAAGCGACATTCCTTTCGACTTTGAAATCCCAGAAAAGCACTCCGTCGATGAGCACTCCCGTGAAGAAGCTCGATCGTGGGTGCTCACCGTCTCCCTCGACCCGAAGGTTTCGCAGGAACTTCCGAAGGAGTCTTGCCACCGATGTGGCAAAGATATTTGGATTGGAAATGTCAAGTGTTCGAGCTGCTCAACGAATTTCGAAGAATGCTCTGTTTCGGGCTTTCCCATTGTCCCCGGATCCCTTGTTTCCTGCTCTAGCTGCCACATTGATGCCACGCGCGAGGCATGGAACGAATGGGTTTCAACATTCAAAACGTGTCCGTATTGCACCTCTCCTCAGATGCCTTCGTATTAACTTGCAAAAATAAATTAAATTGTACTCTTGTAAATTCTTGCTGACTGCGTTTAACGAGTCCCTTTGTCTTCCATTCAGAATCTCCGCTTTTTGGTAAAGACGGTCTGACTCGGAGAAGTTGATCTGAATCCCAGCACGCTGCGCACGCTGTCCTGCAATTCCGGGGTGTGCGTGGATAAACTGCGTCGTAGCAAAGGCATCGTCAGATGGGTTTCGATGGACGCAGCTGGACAGGAACTCCGGTGTCACACAAACCCGCCGCCGTTTATTTTCTGTCTCTCGATCCTCGTTCTTCTTTCTCGTTCACCCTTTTTCTTCCCCTCCTCCGTCTGAAGTGAATTCACCGTTTGCCTGGCTTTGTTCTGATTTGTGAAATGTCTGCACCGCCTGTTACGCGCACCGCAAGTTCCTCTTCCGGAGGAAATGTCAGTAGCCACGTGCTGAGCAACGCCTTCCTTGCTGAAATTGAGAACTATGACCAGTTTGAGACATATCTTACTGACTCTCTGAAGTCGAAATCTATCATTGTCATCGATTGTTTCCTTGCATGGGCGGGTCCGTGTCAGGCTGTTGTGCCTACGTTCAAAAGACTGATTTTGGACTGTGAAACTGCGGACAAACCCGTGCGCTGGCTGCGATGCGATGTCAACCGGATCCTGGCCTCTGTCGTCACGCAGCGGTCCCCGGCAATGATCAAGAAGCGTCACATGTCCTTTGAAGATCTTCAGACGCAACAGACAAATGTGGATGTCTTGAAGAAGTACTCCAAGTCATGCAAGCCCACGTTTTTGATGTACTTTGCGGGCAAGTTAAAACATGCTGTGGAAGGCGTGGACGTCATCAAATTTGAAAAGTGCTTCCGTCAGTTGCTGCAGGAACTTGCCAGTGTACAGGTCCCGAAGCCTCTGATTATTCAAAGCGAGGAAGGAGCGTCTGCCTCTGATGAAGCAGACCGTGAAAGTGAGTCCAAGGCTGCGAGTGCGAAGAACTCCAAGGAATCCTCTCCTCCTGCTGCGGCAGTCTCTGATCAGAAGCGTTCTTCTTCTTCTTCTTCTACTGCAGGAGCAGGCGCAACATCGGCGCCAGCGCCGGCACCGGCACCGGCACCGGCTTCGGAACAGAAGAGGGCATCTGTTTCGACATCTGGTTCGCCCGCTCCGTCGTCGACGCAATCTTCTGCGGCGCCTGGATCTGATCAGAAGAGAACCTCGGTTTCATCTTCTACCGGAAACACTTCTGGAGCTGCGACACCTGCTGCTTCGAATCCAGAGGCGGCGGCGGCGGCGCCAGAGGATCCGAATGATCAGAGTACCAAGACACCTGCAGCGCGTGCCGACACCGCGTCTGCATCTTCCACAGGTGGTGCCGTTTCGTCAGCTCCTGCCCCAGTCGCTGCAGGGGATAGGAAGGACTCGGAAGAGACGACGCCAAAAAAGGCGGCACCGATCACAAAATCGGATCCAAACAATCAATCAAAGGCCCAGTTGCAGACTCAAAAGTCGGTGAAGAACATTAATGCGTCGCCGGATCAGAAGAAGCCAGATTCTGCCAAAGCCACCCCCAACCCTTCAAGACCCACTTCTCCAGGTTAGCTACTGTGCCGCGTCCTAGTTTTCAGCAGTCTTACCATTCTCTCCACCATTTGTTCCTTCAATATGTTGTTGTAAAGTGTTTTCTGTAACATTCTCTACTCTCAGACTGTTCTTTGCGTCTTCGTCATGGTGCGATGAGCACTCTGGCTCCTGCTTCGAAACTGTTTTGTCCTGTTCCAATGCAGAAGTGCTGGAAACACGCAGCTCGCTGGCGGCTTGTTCCGGCGGAGCGGAAGTGTCGATGCGGCGACCATCGATCGGTTCCCGAGATGCGGACTTGGCCTGCTTGCGATTACTGAGAACAGCAGAAACTGCCTTCACAATATCGCGAATCAGCAGCGAGTTTTCAAAGACTGCGTCGGCCACCGGCTTAACAAGCGGCATCGGGTACAGATCATTCCAGAGCGCAGACAAGGATGATACAGCTTCCTTCCACGGAAGACGACCTGCTGCGTGCACCATGAGCTGATACGTCGCGAGTCCGCAGTTGTCCGCGTACTCGGGCCATCTCTCGACTCGGGTCGTGATCCACGCGGAAACTGGTGCACACATCCTGTAGACGGCCTGTCTTTCCCGCTGTCCGTGCTCCCACAAAGAAGATGCTACGGAGATCACACAATCCTTCACCAAGATGCAGTCTGTCTCTACATCGCGTGCAGACCACATTCCATTTTGGATGCGTTTCTGCACATGAAGAGCGATGCTGCCGGAAATATGACAGGCGGACAGCAAGAAGCGCTCTCGATGCGCCCACCCGTACGACACGCCAGCTGTCAGCGCGTTGGACGCTTTCTGCGCCAGCAACTCCGGCTTCACCCATTCATCCTCAACCGACTGAATGATCACATAAAACTTGCGGAAAACCGGAATTAAAAACATGCTAATGTATGCAGAATACCAGTATAGAAGGCGTCTGACGCTGTGTAGACGAGCCCAGACGTACACTGGAATTGTGTACATGGTGAATGACGAGAGGAGCATGCGGATCTCCTCGGTTTTGAACAACACGTAATTCTTGAGAAAGTGCAAGAAGATCGTCCAGGTTCCCGAGTCTGCAGGAAGCCTGGACCAGCGAACCATCCTGTTGAAATACAGGGCTCTGAGCTTTGTGCACAGCTCTTTGACTTCCTCCTTGCCACCTTGATAGAACAAATACTTTCCAACACTCCAAACTACGGGAATGTACAAGCAACAATACAGAAAGCAGGCGAGATAGAAACCTCTCCATGCTGCATCAACATCGAATTTATACCGTCGCATGTTTCTCCTGTTGCCGTCGTTGATGTTCTTCTTCTTCTTCTTCTTCTTCTTCTTCTTCTTCTTCTGTTGCTGCTACTACCAACACTACTACTACTACTACTACTACTACCACTACTACTACTACTACTACTACTGTTACTGTTGCTATGATGATGATGACATAAGCACACAGCAAAGTGTCGAGTCTTCCATTCGAACGGGTTTTTTGAAGCCGTCTCTCTTCGGTTGGGCATCACAAAATGTCAACTCGCAACTTTCGTAGCGTTTGGGAGGCAGCCGTACGGCAGACGGCGAAGTCTGGTCGGGGGAATTTCCCGAAGTCTCTTGCGCTCGAAGTCATTTTGAAGGTGCGGATTTTTCGTTTGGTTCATGCATTCCATCATTCATTCCTTTTCTTCCAACTGTGTTTTCGATCAAGGATCACGATCTGCTGCGTCCCAGTCCTCCCAGGCCCCGTTCCTCCCTTGTTCCCTTCTCGAAGAGGAGCAACAACAACAACAACAAGAAGAAGAAGAATAATAATAATAGGAGAAAATGGAGAGAAAGTTGACTGCTGCAATGCCCCGGACTCAATCAGGGTTCTTTCTTGGCGAGCGTCTTGGGGAAGATCAGCTTGTTATTGCGCTAGTTGGGCTTCCTGCTCGAGGAAAGTCGTACATTTCTGCGAAAATAGCTCGTTATTTGAACTGGCTTGGAATTAAAGCAAAGGTCTTCAATGCCGGAGACACGAGAAGGGAACTCATTGGAGCGGGCCAGCCTGCAGAGTTCTTTGATCCCAACAATGAAAAGGGGATGAAGGCTCGCGAAGAAGTTGCAAGCATTACGCTCCAGCGTTTATTCCACTTTTTGGAAGAGGACGATGGCGTGGTTGGGATCTTTGATGCGACGAATTCCACAATTGGAAGGCGGAAGTGGGTCACGGAAGAATGCTCAAAGCAGGGAGTCAAGGTGCTGTTCTTGGAGTCTATCTGCGACAAGAAGGAGATCCTTGATCGCAATGTGCTGGCAACCAAAACCTCTGGAAATCCAGACTATCGACAGGTTCATGATGAAGCCCAGATCTTGGAGGACTTTTCCAAACGGGTGCATTTGTACGAATCGGTGTATCAGTCCGTGCAGTCGTCGGAAGGGACACCGATTATCCAGATCATCAACCAGGGAGAGGAAATGCGGTTATTCAAAATCGACGGATGGGTTCCATCGCGTCTTACGTTCTTCTTGATGAATCTGCACATCGGACCCCGCCGAATCTGGCTTTGCAGACACGGGGAGTCGCAGTTCAATGCAGAGGGGCGTTTGGGAGGCGACCCAGGATTGACGGCTCGCGGAACCAAATTTGCTCATAAGCTCGATGAGTACATTACAAACCAGCTGCGCGAAATGTACGACGGCGATGAGCAAAAGATCCTTGAGAACCAGCCCCGAATCTGGGCGTCGACGCTGAAGAGAAGCAAGATGACAGCGCGGTTGTTGTCGCAAAAGTTCAAGATGGTGCAGTGGAAATGCCTGGATGAGATCAATGCCGGCGCATGCGATTCCATGACTCCAGAGGAAATCAAGCAAAAGATGCCGGACGTTTCGTCGGAGCGAGAGAAGGACAAGTTCCAGTATCGCTATCCCGGCAACGGTGGGGAGTCGTATTTCGACTTGATCAATCGTGTGGAACCGGCATTGATCGAACTCGAACGCAGTCATGATCACCTGGTGATCGTCGTGCACAACGCCATCGTTCGTGTTCTCTTCGCCTACTTCCAGGACCTCGACCCGAAGTCTGTGGTGTTCAACGACATTCCTTTGCATCGAGTGTACTGTTTCGACCCTCTTCCCCACGGAAAATTTCGAATGACGTATCACGATATCGACGTCGACAAGGCTTGAAAAAGCCCCTCTTCGCCTACCAGCCCCGTCTTGTATTTCTCCAGTGCAACATCCTTGTGCCATTCGTGTTAGTACATGGGTAAAAAATGTTTTGTCCATTTATTGATCAGATGTCACATGCTAGAATGTTGTACTATACAAAATTGCAACGATAACTCCAGCACACACTGTCAAAACAGCAATGGCATAATTAAAAGGATCTTTCCTCAACTGAAATTGCGCGGTCAGCTGTGCTCGCTGTTCTCGACTTGCCAGCAGCACCCGTTTCATGTTCAACAGCTCTTTGGCTAACACAAGGCTCTGGGTCTCCGATACTTGCATGAGTTGCTCGACGGTCTCTCGCTGCAACGCAACAAAATTTTGCACCGTCTGCACACAGTTTTCCAGCACTGCAGGGCTGGAGATTGTTCGAAAGACTGCTGCTGATGGGGATATCAAGCCAAATCGCATATTTCGGACAGCAGGGCTTAGAATCTGCTGTTCCTCTGCTTCTTCCTTTGTGTCTTCTGCCGGGTTAGTCTGATCCGCCGCTGAATCTACCAAGGATAGGTCCACGAAACTCAAGAGTGGCGCTGTCTCGTACTCTGCGGGTTTCTCGTCCAAATCTTCGAGATCCAGCTCCGGTGATTCAATAACTGGCTTCGCACCGCCGTTCTCTTGGAGGACGTTATCGTCCGCCGGAGACCAAGATAGCGGTGCTCGTACTTCTGGTTCTTCAAAATGCAACTGTCTCTCGACGTTGACCGGAACTGGGGATCTTGAGGGCGTCTCTGCCTTCTGCCCAGCAATTAGCATTTGCTTGAGCGGTGAATTGCGGTTCTTATTTGTGGCCATCAGTGACTCTGAGAGGTGGATTAGTGGGGAGCGAGAGATGGTCATGTCTCTCACGGACGAAATTGCGACAGCAAGGCGCCTAATATAGTCGCTCACTCTTTCTGTTTGCGCACCTGCGTCTTGCAGCAACCGAATGACTTCGGTGTGTCCAGATGAACATGCCTTGATCATCGGGGTTTCGTTGAGGTCATCAACAGGATCGATGGTCGCTCCATGCTGAATTAGCAAATAGGTGCACTCCACGGACCCGGCCAGGGCCGCATAATGCAATGCAGTCATACCGACGACGTCATTGGCATTGACATCCGTTCCGATCCCGTTCTCAGGATCCAGCAGATAGTGAGCGAACAGTGCGTGCCCCTTCCGAACACATTCCATCAATGCAGTCCTCCCTTTCTCGTCAAAGTCATTTGGATTCGCACCGCGTTCCCTGAGAGTCTTGGCGAGATCCACATTTCCGTTGACCGCCGACAGCAGAAAGGGAGTGCAGCGGTTTACGGTCTTGATTTGCACGTCTGCATGGTTGTCCAAAAGGAGACTGGCAACTTCCTGATGTCCGAGTAAGCAAGCATACATGAGGGCAGAACTGCCGACCTCGTCCGTCATGTTCACGTCTGCTCCGGAACTCAGGAGAATCTGTGCAATGTTGAGATCTCCCTTGCAGGCACAAAAATGCAGACAAGTAGACCGCTTCGGAAAGTCTTGTGCATTCATCAACGCCAACAAGGTTCCTTGCGACAAGCGTCCCTTTGACTCAAGTTCTTGGAGTTTGGCGATTGCAGCGCAGACCAAATCGAAATTGCCTGCGTGAACTGCGATGTGGAGGAACGTTCTTCCGCGGTGATTGACGGCTGTGGGATCTGCCTTTCTGGAGAGCAGTGTTTCAACAAGTTCAATGTTTCCGATCTCTGCAGCGACCAGCAATGGAGTATTGCCTTCTCCGTCCACTAGATCTTTGGAAGCACCCGCATTGAGGAGAATGCTTGCGATCTTGGTGAAGCCCATATAGGCTGCAATCAGCAGCGGTGTCCTGCCCTGATGGTCCTTCGCATCTAGAACCTCCAGCTTACTAACCCCTGCTCCACGAAGAGCAGTCATGGACACAATCTTCTTGACGCATTCTTCGTGATTCTGCGTGACTGCATAGCTGAGCAATGTGCTTCCCTCCACGTCCTGCCGATTCAGCAGCTCTGGACACAGCTGCAGACACGTAACAAGCACTCTTACGTCGCCCTGGAAAGCAGCCAAATGTGCTACGCTCTGTCCGCCGATGTTGTTCTGGTCCACGATCCAAGTTCTTGCGAGCTCGTCCCCAAGCGCCTTAACGGTGGACTCCACTTCTTCGTGGTTTCTGTTGAACGACGCCCAATGCAAAGGCGTAAATCCATTCTCATCCCGATGATGGACTCCATCGTTCGCACCTGCCGTTGCCCCTCGCGCAACAGGGACAGGCGATGAAAAGATGTCTCCCAACGAAACATCCTGACTCTGAGTCCCCAAAAGCAGCGGCGACTTTTGCACGGTCTTAATCATCGGCGAAACAACATCCAAAACACCGGCATTCCCATTTTGACTCGCATCCGCAACGGGATCTTGGCATGCATGCGGTTCCTCTCCAGCTTCTTTGAGCCTAAGTCGCACAGACGGCGAGCTTCCGGGAGTTGGTGACTTGGCCGCCAACACAACAGACACACCGCGAGGAGACGTTGCAAACTTGAGAAACGCTGGAGATTTTAAGGATTTTCCGTTTTTGCTACGAGGAGAATTCTGGAACGGAGAATTCTGGTTTGAAAGATCCATGAAGGGAATTCGATGCACGTCCGCCATCAATTACCACAAAGAAGGGGGGACGGAAAGAAAAACCAGAAAGAAGTCCAGAAGTTTCTATGTGGAAAAAAAAGACGAGCAGCGGAGATGGCCAGTGGCAAGAAATCGCGTACTCAACCACTGAGAAATGATGATTAAAGGCAAACCACAAAAGAAAAAAAAAGGAAAACGAAGAAAACAATGATTATCAGAAAATCGACAACCCAGACAGCAAATACAATAAATATATGATAATCGCACGTAACGACCGTTAAAAAAATCTTATATCAATCGCAGCATCAAGCCCAAGTGTCAACCGTGACAAATTTAGCCCGGCTTTTTCCACTGTATGCGGGCACTTCGCCTATGAGGACACTTGTATATTCTCTCGTCCATCTATCTAGGATAGTGTTCAGGCCTTTTCCCTTTTGTTTTTCTTTTGTTTTTCTTTTTTACTTTTGTCGTCATTTTTTCTTATTGTTATTGCTGCCATTTCCCTTTCCGCATCTTATCCAACGGCAGTTGCAGAGAAGAACGAAAGAAATGTCGCCTGGGATGAACGATTCAAACACGGACACGGCCAACAGCAATGGTAATAGCAGTAGAGGTGGTGGTGGTAGTGGCGGTACTGCTGCTGCGACTCCGGACAAAAAGAGCGAGATGTTTATCCCACTTCACATTTCCGACTTTGACAAGATCGATATGTCGACGATGGAGTACGGGCAGGAGCTTGATTCTGAGCATCCCGGTTTCCATGACCCTGCATATCGCGAGCGTCGTCGGCTGATCGTTGAGAATGCGATCAAGTATCGCAATGGGATGGAGCTTCCTGATGTGCTGTACACGAATGAAGAGAACGAGGTGTGGAGAATCTGCTTTGCACAGCTTACCAAGCTGTATCCTTCGCATGCTTGCCACGAGTACCTGGATTGCTTTGAGAAACTCGGTTTTCCGTCGGACCGCATTCCGCAGCTCGGTGAAGTGACGAAGAAGCTGTTCAGTCTGACTGGTTGGCGGCTCAAGCCAGTTGCGGGGCTGCTTACACCACGCCAGTTTCTCAATTCTCTGGCATTCAAGGTGTTCCATGCAACTCAGTACATCCGACATCCTTCTAGGCCTCTGTACACTGCAGAACCGGACGTGATCCATGAGCTTATGGGCCATGCTCCGTTGCTTGCAGACCCCGAGTTTGCGCGGTTTTCACAGGTTATCGGACTGGCATCGATTGGGGCGTCAGATGAGGAGGTTGACAAGCTGGCCACTTGCTATTGGTTTTCCGTCGAGTTTGGAATTTGCAGAGAAGCGTCCGGTGAGCTTCGTGCGTACGGTGCAGGTCTGCTTTCGTCCTTTGGAGAGTTGCAGTACTCTCTTGGAACCGACAAGGCACATGGAACGCCGGAGTATAGACCGTTCGATCCGCCCGTTACGGCGCTCCAGAAGTACCCTATCACGCAGTTCCAGCCTCTGTACTTTGTTGCAGAGTCGTTTGCAAAGGCTTGTGATCAAATGCTCGAGTTTTCAAAGACGCTCACGCGATCTTTTAATGTAGAGTACCACCCGGATTCCGATTCTATCACGATTGTCAACAGCACTGCTGCTGCACAGTCCTCCGTCTAGATCACGACTTGTGTTTTTGAGCGCGGAGGTCGTTTGGTTGGGATGCGGTGGAATGTTAAATTGGTGTCGATACGAGCCATTGGTTGACTACTCGGGTTTGTAATATGGCCGTGGGTCTGGGTTTTTTGTGGTCGTGTGTGTGTGTGTGTGTGTGTGTGTGTGTGTGTGTGTGTGTGTGTGTGTGTGTGTGTGTGTGTGTTGTGTTTGTTTTTGTTTTCATTGGTGGAGGTCCTTTTTTTAATTATTATGTTCGTTCTTGCATTCGTTCCGCGCGTGTCTGCTGGTCTCCATCCTTTTCCCTTTTAAGGTTCAAAAAGAGAAGAGAACGATGACAGTCTCGAAAATACAAAATAAAAATAAATACTAATCAGAGAAAAACGAAAAAACGAAAAAAAAGAATCAATGAAATTGGAATTGGAGACGGGCATGCAAGATGCGCAGGTTTGCCAGAATTTACTTAGAAAAGATACGGGGCAATGTGCAAATCGTACAGCGAAATGAACTTCGCTCCGACAAGTTCCGTCTCGTTGAAGCGCATCCACTTGATGACGTACAGATGAAACGCAGTGAAGGTGGCGATGGAGACCAGGGAAATGAAGGTCGAGCGGAACCATCCGAGGGGCTTGGAGAACGGGTTCTCGTTCCACACACGAACAATTGCCAAGAAGGGGAAAATCAAGTAAGGAATGTACACGGCAATGAACATGGGAACGTCTGGGGTCTTGTTGGGTCCAAAGAGCGTGCATCCGATGCAGATGAGCAACGAATAAAATGTGAAAGACTGGGTAATAAGAGTGAAGTTTCGGAGTCTGTTCCAGCCCTTGAGGAAGCCAAAGATTGCAACAGCCGAAAAGGGCATCAGACAGAGCAGGTTGACCCATTCCATGACCTGCCAGAACATGGGATTCTCATAAAGCAGCGGATCCACGGTGCGTGCCCACTTAAAGTACAAATTCGTCAAGAACTTGGGCGGATAGACAAGATCCATGGTCTCCAGCTGCGGAATGTCCACTCCAAGGTACGACGCCGTGAAGTTGTGCAAATCGGTGAAGGTGACTGTGAACAGGAACATCAAAAAGTAAAACGACAAGAACAGATCCGACAAGCGCTGCGAAAGAGGAAGTGCCTGTGTAGACGCCGAGCGGCCACTCGATCGCTTGGCACCAGCAGCTGCTTGCGGTACCGTAAGCTTCGCATGCGCCTTGTCCGACTGCACATCGGCCGAGATCGACTTGTGCTGCACCACAGACGCAGTCGTCGGAGATGGCTCCGCAGGACTCTGTTTGGTCTTTTTACCCATATTTCTTTCTTTTCTTCTTCTTCTTTCTTTTTGTTGAAGAGACGAACGAAACGCACAGTCACACACACACACACACACACACACACACACAAAGAAGCAGTCTTTCTGAAGAAGCAAAAAGAAAAGAAAGAAAGAGAGACAGAGACAGAGAGACAGAGAAACACAAGTCAAGCAAGTAAAGATAAAGGATGAATGCTTAAATGGATAAGAATGGTGATTAAAACAAGCATTTGAGGCTATTTGGGCTCTGCGAAGAGGCCTGACAAAGTGACGGGTTCGCGCTCGCCTTTTGGGAGTGTTTTACCGTACGAGCGTTTCCATAAAATTCAATTCAGAAATTCCAGCAATTCCTAAGCCGCTCCCGTTTCCGTTTCTCTCTTTTCCTTTTCTCTTTTCCCTTTTCCCTTTTTCCCTTTCTCCCGTTTCACCTTGGACTTCGTTGTGTCAAACAAAATATTGAATAAAACACTGCTGCGTTCGTATTTTTGATGTTTCACCGTTTTTATATGGCACCACATCCTCCTCACACTTCGCCACACGTTGTCGGTTTGTCTGTTCCGTCGGTTTCATACTTGCACATTTGCGGAGCCCGATGGTGCAGGTGGTGAAAGCTGCGCTCCGAGAGCGGCTGCGCCATCCCGATCTGCACGATACCCTCCTGAGTTGGGTGAACGATTTGTCGTTCATCACGTGGCGCGGCGCACTCCTGCTAAACCACTACCTCGCCCTTGTGTTGGAGAATGACCTGCCCTTTCCCGATTTCAAGGATTCGTTCTGTTGTAGCTGTCGCAGTGTTGTCGATAAAAATGTCGACAACGACACGGACTTGTCCGTTTATGTGTAACCGACGGTTTGTTTCTTTTATTCTTTTGTTCGTAAAATAAATCAGATAGGTTTTATTATTTTAGGTGACATAACAGCCGCCGATTCCGCAGTCGTGTCAAGAAGCAGCAGGCGACGGTCAAGCTGCTGGACCGTCTGGCTACCCGCGACCAGGTGGCACCCTTTTTTCGGTTCCACCAACACCCGAAGAGGGTGCGCATGCGGATGCCCGAGAATCTGGTGTTGCGTCGTGAGCGCTTCGTGCCCCGGGGGGTTGAGACACTGCGCCACAGTGAACTGTCCATCTGACCGCGGCTCTTGTGTCGGAATCCACGCGGTATTCCCAGTGCAAGCGAGCTGGAGTCCTCGCGTGAGGCACTCATGAAGATTGAAAATGTCTGGTTCTGCCGGGCATTTCACGCCTCTCGTTCCTGGGAATCCCTGCATTGATTTGAATGGGTGTGACCTAAGAGAACGGCGGGAAAAACTACGACAGGTTCATTGCGGTGTCGTTTATTTAGCCCTAATGTATTCATGTATGTACATCGATATGCATATAAGAATCGATTAATCCGTTGGCAACTCTTTTCCGTTACTTTCAGTTTTTTGTTTTTCCTTTTGTTTTTCCTTTTTGTGTTTTCTGCTCGTTCGTCGTTACTGCCCCCATAGCTATTTTCCTACACTCTCACACGCATTCAGGACAGAGCACGTGGGCTTTGTTGTGGATTTTTCTGCGGTGCTGTCTTATTATAGCTATTGTTGCAGAATTTGTGTTTCCGAGCGTTTTTTTCAGCAAGAGCGACAAGAAGGATCTTTTTTGGTGGCTGTTGAGAGAATTACAATGAAAACGCATATCAAAGGCATTCAAGCACGTCGTCGCGACTTTCTGCAATTCAGTGCAGTTACTCCGGCATTCAGCAAAGACGACGGGCTTGATGATGTCCTGGGTCGTCTTTCTTCGATTGACCGGAAGCTTCGTTCAACGACTCGAGAGCTTGATGTCGAACACATCCCTTCTGCATTGACTCCGCAGAGGACTCTTGATACGTGGAACTCTCGTTCTCCTGCTCGGCGGTCCCCTTCTCCCCATGGCCATTCTCTCTTGAGTTCATCCCTGTCATCATCATCATCAACAGCAACAGCGACAGCGACAGCAATAGCCGCATCTTCGTCTTATTCGTCTGGTAAGATGGAGAACAGGTCGTCGTCGTCGTCTTCTGCAACATCAATGTCGCGAACAGCATCAGACGCAAGCACGCCATCCAGCCAACGACAGGCAGGCCCGCTGATCCGGTCGTCGCCGTTGCTTGCGAACCAGTCTGGAACACTCCAGGCGGACGTGCAATTCTACACTTTCGATGTGGATGTGGACGAACATGCACTGGTGCATCTGGACATTGAAAGACTGGACCCGTGGTTCGAAAGCGACACGACGGCATACATTGATCATTCGGGCCTTCTAATCAACGGCATCGCAGACCAGTACCTTGACTTGCGGACAAAGTGCAAGCAAAAAGGGAAGGTGGAAGTTGAGATCCCTCAAATATCATGCGATTTTGAGAAAAAGATCCTAAAGTTCAAAAAGGGCGCACATGCATTCGCAGTCATGCGGGACTTCAAGCAACGATCCATTCCTGTCCTCGTCGAACAGTCGCTGGTCACTGAATACACGATGCGATTTCTCAGCAGTGAATCTCAGTCAGTCACCACACGACGAACAATGTCTGTTCTCGCGATGGAACAGCGCAGGGCACGACTCGCTGTCAGTCCAAAGCCGCAGCCGTGATCACGGGATGAAAGCAGTCCATGCTAGTCAATTCACGTGCCTGATTTCGACGGGGATGCACATTCTCTCGCCTTTCCTCGTCTCTCTCTGTGTCATACACACACACACACACACACACACACACACACACACACACACACACACACACACACACACACACACACACACACACACACACACACACACACACACACACACACACACATGTTCTCTCTATCCCACATTGCATACAAATCTGCAAATCTAGCTCGCCTTCCTTTGCTCCTCCTCCTTCTCCTCTGATGAATCTTTATGAACTAAATAAATATCATGTTGTTTTTCGTATTTGTAGCCATTCCCTCTTTTGAGAAGAGCACGAAGCTCATTTGAAACGCAAGCCTCTGCCATATCTCTCTCTCTCTCGCTCTCTCTCTCTCTCTCTCTCTCTCTCTTCCCTCATCTTAATCATCGGCCTCTTCCTTTTCCATCTCAAGAATGTGTGCCCACTGTTCATCGGTCACTTTCTGGATGCTCAATCGGGACTGTTTGACAAGCGACATTCCAGCCAGAATGGGATCCGTGGGAGCTCGTTCCTTGATCTCCTTCAAGCTTACGAGCCGTTTCAGCTTCCTGACGAACCGAAAGTCGACTTGATACCAGATCGGATTCGACTCTCTTCCTTCGCTTCCCGCGTGATAGTATCTGTGCTTCTTGTCAAATGCTGCCAGATCCGGATATGCTTCGCGGCAGATTTCTGCGATCCCGACAATTCCTGCATCCTTGGAATTGGAATGATAGAAGAAGATTTCCTGGCCCATTTTCATGGACCTGAGATTCTTCGTAGCCTGGTAGTTCCGGATGCCATCCCACCGAAACACACCTTCTTTTTCAAGCAATGAGAATGGATACTCGGCCTCTTCCGACTTGATCAAGAAGTGATTGACGTCGCCGAGCATTCCTGCTGCTTTTCCAATTGCAGATGGCACCATACCGACCGCAGCCTTCTCGCGATCGTCGTGGATGCTTCGAACTACGGATGGCGGCAATGACGATGTCTTCCGACGAACGGCACCCATTGCTGCTGCACGTAATATTTTTTTGCCTTTCTTCTTCTTCTTCTTCCTGTCGTTTGCAGAAGACGGGGAGGGTGAACGGGCGGAGGCAAACGAACAAACGAACAAATTGACAAGAGCGGTTCCTCAATGTGGTGGATTCGTGGATGTTGTTGTGGTTGAGATACGACAGATGTCTCGCTTCACGGGACGACGACAGCTTGTCGAACGGGGGATGAGGACATCAGTAATGGTGCCCGTGTCGATGGCGTCGGTGGTCTCTGTTTGCATCTCCCGGATCTCTTGTGTGGTAAATGCGTAGATGGGAGCATCTTTGCGAAGATAGAGTGGGTGCTTGGGAGTTCCGACCATGGTGTAGCCAAAGCAAAATACCTTTTGTAAGCAGCCTATCCGTTTCAGCATTTCCTCGACTTGCCTCCCACGCTCCAGGAACACCCCGTGGTTTCCCCACGCAACAAGAATTCGATGCGCCTCAACGCAGTGCGATGCAATGTACGTGTCGTTTTGGGGGCCAACGGGATCGGTAACCGTCCGTAGACCTTTTGGATTGGTGGACCGCAATGCAAAGATGTTAACAGCAATCATTGCTCCGCATCCCCATGTGCGTGCCAAGTCAATGGAGCGCCGGATCGTGGGGTCATCTTGAGTTTCGTCCGCCGTGCTGGGGTTCAGCATGATGAACACAGCCTGCGGTTTGCTATCATCCCAAATCCTGTAAAGCACATATCGATACTTTTTCGAATCGTCAAACACCGCCTTTGAAACTCGGATATCTTTCTGCAGCAACATGTGTGTGGGTGTGTGGGTGTGTGTGTGTGTGTGTGTGTGTGTGTGTGGGTGTGTGTGGGTGGGTGTGGGTCAGCGCGTCGTTCGGTTTATGAAAATGATAACAACAACGGTAAATCAGTGTCACGGAGAAAATGATGATTTGGCTGTGTACGTACGGCGTGGCGGATTGCAAACCGCCCGATTACCGCGCCAGAGAACAGGAAAGCGTCCGGTCCGACTTCCCGGAGCAACCGTTGAACAATAGCACGTCATTGTCATGCATACGGAAGTACACATAAACAGACGCGACCTGTGACACAGGCTCCGCATTTTCGACGCTCTTCAAGGCAACATCCGTAGCCATCTATTCTATCATTCGTTCAGTGCACTGCCAAGAGGCGAACTTCCAAGACACGATCTCCAATCCCAGCACGCAGGGTAGCCAACCCCAAGCAGAAGCCTCAGGGACCGTCTCTTGCAGAACTCGTGGTTTTCTGCTGCGATGCACCAGGCGCAGTCGCAGCCGCAAACCCCCACCGTCTTCCTACCGCCTCTTCTTCTCGTATCTCCAGGTGCATCAACCGCGCTACAACTGAGGACACGAAAGCGCCTGCTGCTAGGGCCGTCAGAATCAAAATGCACCCTTCTCAGGAACAACGTGCCACGCTGAGAAAGTGGCTCACCGATTGATCGAGATTGGGAACGGAGCGCGGAACATCTATCTGAAGAACGCCGTGAGGCATGTTGGGGCCTATCCCCTTCGCGGCAACGGGATGCAAGATTGAATATGCATGTCCAGTGTATAATGTAGGCGTGAGCGTCTTCTATTTACATAATTTAAAAGAGGAAAATGCCTGCACGGGTACCGTGCTGTTCCAAAAAAGAAGGATCTCTTCCTAGCTGTCTGTTGTTGTTCCTTCGAACACGGTCAAAGGGGGTGTTCGGCATCTTGGCTGATAGACAAGGAGTCGTTTCGAGTCTTCGGCCAACAACCGTGCAGCATCATATTTAGAATTGCAGATGCGAATCGCAGTGTCCTTGGGCGTCAGCGGCTCGTCATCCAGCAAGTCGCGTTGGCGAAGAAAGGAAATCAATGCGGGAGTGCTGTGCGTTGCTACAAACACGCGGCGGTCTTCTGGGCTCAGCACAGGATCAATGAGATCCTGAATGGATCCATGGAAATGCTCGTACTTTTGAACGCCAAAGTGGATCGAAAGTTCTAGGAATTCTCGCAGGATGGATCGTGGACACGCTTCAAACCCAGCAAACAACCCCGGATTCGACTGCAGTCCGCGGGCTGCCATTATCCCTTCAACGCCTGTTTTCTGAGCGAAAGCAGCAGCATCTGCTGCTGAAAAGACATCGCCGTTGTGAACCACTGGTACCGAAACGGTGTCCTTCACCAGCTTGACAGCTTCCCAATGAACTGGTTCCCGAGGTCTCATGTGCCGCGTTCGGCCGTGCACCGAGATCCAGGAAACACCAGCCGCTTCAATCTGTCGAACTGCATCCACCGTCCGTCGCAAGTCGGAAAACACCCTGATCTTCGCCTCGATGGCAATCCGATCATTGGTCGCCCGTCGTGTTTGCTGAACCATGTCTGCAATAAGCTCGGCACCTTGGAGTCCCCTTTTTGGTCTGCTGGACGCAACATCGCCGGGCGCAGGATCCGGCCCCGGGGCAGCAGACAGAGGATGATCTCCTTCCTCCTTCTCCTCTGGCCCAGGGTCCGGACCCAGAAGTCCGCATCCGTATCCGGTCCGAATAGCCCACGCCTGTGGACACCCGCAATTGATGCCCACGGCATCGGCATACCCAACGACGAGTTGCGATGCGTTTGCTAGCTCGATGGCATTTCGAGCTGCAAACTGCACAATCAGCGGTCGATCCTGCCTGCAAGTCGAAAACTCTGCAACTCGAGAGGCATGCGAGGCATAAAAACTGTCAGCGCATATCATCGGGGTGTAGGCAACATCAGTGTGATAGTGCCGGACAAGCATCCGATAGGGAAGCTTGGAAACACGAACCATCGGAGCCGCAATGGATACATAATCCCCTCGTTTCTTCTTTTCTTCAAATAGTTTCAAAATTGCATTGTCTTGCATTTCCACTCGGCAAAATGAGGACAAGATATAGCAGACACAAACACAAAACTAAAACACACGAAATCACAAATCACAAATCACAAAAACCGCAACCAAAACCCCGCAAAATTCCAATGGAAGCAGCGAAACTTTCTTGGAAACCTCCCGCATCCAATTGCGTGGAAAACCCGGGGCTTTAAAGCGAGATAGAGAGACAGAGAATTGGTGCGTTGCTTTTATCACATAACACATAGGCAAACCAAACAAACAGACAACACATGCTGTTCCGCGGAAGAAGGGAGTGAACAAGGAGGAGATAATTGCATTGCACATAAGATGCCGAACAAACAGAAAGTACCGAGAAAGAACAAGAGGGGGCACAGAGCACACACACACACACACACAGAGAGAGAGAGAGAGAGAAAAGAGTCCAGGAAAAGATCAAAGAAGAGCAAAGGTCCGAACACAAGATCATCTTATGCTCGCCTGGTCGCTATTCCGATTGGCCCTAATCCAATGCTTAAATGTCGTGCTTGGAAGAGAACGACACACGCAAATGAGGCTGACGCTCACCATCGCCCATCTTTCTATCGTGGTTTTCCACAAGCGCATCAACTGCGGCCTCAACGGATCTAAACTTGACAAGGGCCATATAGGTGGACCGATTCTGAAGGGCTGCATTCTTGTCTTCAGCACCCTGGCCCGGTTGCTGTTGCTGAGGTTGCATCTTTCGAACAATCAGAACACGCTCGTCGCCACCCAAAATCTTTGCAATCTCTTCTTCAGATACCGCATTCGGGATGTTTGAAACATGTAGAACAGCAGACGGGGCAAAGATGTTCTTGAAGTTTCTGGAGTTCGGAATGCGGAAACGGTGAAGGTGAGACGAAGAAAAGTCCCGAGTCAGTCCAGCGTCATCTTGACCGGCACGAGGCACCGCGACATACGCGTTTGTGGAAACGCGCACTCGGAGCGGGCGACCATACAACGGGCAGTTGTGGAGATGCTGGAGAGCGGTCTGCGCTTGCTGTGCATCCGCAAACTGGACAAGTGCAGAATCGCGCTTGTTGTAGAAAATCTTGACACGCATGACATCGCCAAAGGCACCGAAAAGCATGAACAATGCGTCCGGCGAAACTCGGTCGGGGTTCAGGTTCGAAACCATCACAACAGATCCTGGTGGTCCAGAAGCAGGTCCTTCACCATTGTTGCCGTTGTTCATTGAAGAGGAAGACGGGCCAGAAGAAGAGGCCAGTGCAGCGTTTCCAGAACCTGTTGGTCCTCCGGAACTGTTGCTACCAGAACCACTCTGGTGGTGATGTGGGGCTCCGGATGCAGATCCTGAAGAGGAACCCGAAGGAGGAGGGACGGGTGCACGAGTGAAGTCTCTTTGGTACTCAGAGTCGTAGCGGATATTGAGCTCCTGCAGTCTAGAGTAGTGCACAGTGATGGTGCAGCAACCAGGATAGATGTTGTGTCCATTCAACAACGTATGCGCAGTGGTGGCAGCCGTCAGTGCTTCGTATTCAATGAATGCCTGGAAAGCACCGCTCCTGGTGAATGTCAGAATTCGCTGAACGGTTCCATAGGAGGAAAACACCTTGTGCAAGACCTCGACAGTCACTGGGTAGATCATGTTGGACACCGTAATGTGAATGACTCTATTCGGATTGTTGTTGCTCTGCGGATTGTTATTGCTCGAAGATCCGGTGTTCGCGTCATCATCTCCGACATTGCTTCCCCCAGATGCATGGCCGGAAGATCGGTTCATCGAAGATCCGCGATCCCCACGCTGGAAACGTCCAGAACCACCGCCGCTCTGGACACCACCTTCTGCACCTTCCGCGCCTTCAGCGTTTCGCTCAAGGGTAACGCTCTTTCTCGACGAGTATGAGGCATAGATCGTGTGATTACGGATCTGCGAAGCCTGCTGAGACAGAATGCGAGTTGCCTCGTCCGCCTTTGCGACCGATCCAACCTGGACGAACGCCTGCTTCTTAGCATCGAGAACCAGGGCAACTTCCAATGGGCATCCAATGGAAGAAAACAACGTCCGAAGCTCGGAATCCGTGCAGTTTGGAGGCAAGTTTCTGAGGAACAAAACAGGTGTCGAGGCAGGTCCGGTTACGGCGTTGCTGTTCGCATTCGAGTTTGCATTAGAGGAAGACATTTCTGCGGAAGGACGATGCTGATACTGCTGCGGCTGCTGTTGTTGTTGCGGCTGAGAAGGCAAAAGATTGCTGGCAGATTCAGAAGTAGACGAAAAAGGCGATGACGGTCGTGTGCGCTTTTCAGAAGGTGCGTCTGCGAGTGGAGAGTTTGGATCGGCGTCCCGTTTCATATAAAGAGAGAAGAAAAAACGGAAAGCGGAAAAAAGAAAGGGGTGAAAAAACAGAGTGAGGTGGGAGAGAGTATCTCGCAACAAGGAAATGGGGAAAAGGGGTAGAGAGGTAGAGAGAGAGAGAGAGAGAGAGAGAGAGAGAGAGAGAGAGAGAGAGAGAGAGAGAGAGAGAGGTAGAAAGAAGGAAGGAAGGAAGGAAGGAAGGAGAAGAGGAGAAAAGAAAAGAGAAGAAAGGAAAGGAAAGAAAAGAAAAGAAAAGAAAAGAAGAGGGGAAAGGGGGGGAAAAGAGAGAAGAAGAGAAGAAAGGAGAGTTGTAGAAAATGATCGGGAGAGGATCAAGAACTAAACAAGCAAAAGAGGAAGGGAAAAAGGGAAAAAAGAGAAAAAAGAGAAAAAAGAGAAAAAAGAGAAGGAAGAAAAAGTGAGAAAAGAGAAAAAGGAAGAGAGAAGTAAAGAGCTTTTGGTTGGGGACACGAGGTTGGGCTCGAAAAAGTCGCAGCATTTCCACCGAGTTGGCGGCAGGTCCCCCTCTTTCCAAGAGAGGGAGGATGGGGAGGAAAGGGGAGGGTGTGTTAAGAAAAGTGAAAATCATATCATCACTTAAAGAAAAGACAGTAACACCCACGTCATTTGTATTGTGCACACTCTCCTCTCCCTCTTTTTGCTATTCACTACAACCGATTCTTGGGATCACTTTTCCTATCAGTCGTCCCCAACCGACTTCAATAGCCCTTCCTCCCCCACCACCACAACAGCACGTTGTGTCGCGTCTCATTCGCGCCTGCAATTCATTTCCGCTCCTTTTCTTTTCTTTTTCCTTCTTTCCGTGTTATTCATCATTTTTTCCTCCTTTCGTTCTTCCCTTTTCTTTCGTTCTTTCCGTCCTTTTCCTCCATTCCCCTTGACCCAAAAAAACGCCTCCCCCCTCCTTCGAGGTTATCAATTTTTAGTTTTTGCTTTTTTTTTTTTTTTTTTGATCTTGATAGAGAAGAAGAAAGGGAAAAAAATGGCAAATTCGGCTCAGGTTATGCCTTGTGAACGGGTTCCGCTGAATGTGTTTGCAGATTCGCGGGATCTTGCAATTTCTGTCGCACACCGAGTTGCGAGTCTGGTGCGCTCCAACAACTTCCAGAACAGACGCACGGTTCTTGGTCTTCCGACGGGAAACTCGCCTATCAATGTGTACCGAGAACTGATCCGCATGCACAAGGAAGAGGGACTTGACTTCTCGCTTGTGATTTCCTTCAATTTGGATGAGTATTATGGAATCCCGACGAATTCTTTGCAGTCTTACCACACATTTATGAACGAGAACTTGTTCAAGCATATCAACATGAAACCTGAGAACATTCATATCCTGGATGGAGAGACGCCTCGCGATAAGGTCCGGGCACATTGCCTTGATTTTGAAAACAAGATGGACGATCTTGGTGGCATTGACTTGACGATCCTGGGAATTGGACGCACGGGACACATCGCATTTAATGAACCGGAGCGCAACGTCTCTTCCTCAAAGACGAGGATGGTCGCTCTCGATACGATGACCATTGCGGATGCTGCATCTGACTTTTTCGGACGCGACAAGGTCCCAAGGGAAGCACTCACAATGGGTGTTTCAACCATCTTCAAGTCGCGCGAGATCATCCTGATGGCGACCGGCGAGTCCAAGGCGTCCGTGATCAAGCGGTCTGTTGAAGAACCTGTCAATCCGGACGAACTGCCTGCAGCTATTCTGCAGCAGCATACCAATTGCCAGTTCTATATTGATGCGGGTGCTGCTGAACGATTGACCCGAACTGTGACCCCGTGGCGCGTTTTCCGCGACTTTGATATCACCAAGTCCGTCAGAAACATGATCTTGGCTACTCAGGCACTTTGCAAAAAGACTGGAAAGCCGTTGTTTTCTCTGCGAAGAGAAGACTTTGAGGAAGAGCGACTCCACTTGCCGGCGTCGTCCTCCGCAGATGCGATCACAGAGGAGGTGTATAATGCACTTGTCCACGACAAGTTGAACGACAATCTGCATGTTCCGCAGCGTGGTGAGCGTGTCATTGTCTTCTCTCCGCATCCTGATGACGATGTTATCTCCATGGGCGGAATGCTTCACAAGATGCACCGCCGCGGCTGCGATATTACGGTGGCATATTGCGTGAATGGCTCGGTGTCCGTTCCCGATTATGATGTCAAGAGATACATGCGGTTTACCGAACTTGCGCTCAAGGCTCTGGGACTCGACGAAACGTCGGTCAATATGAAGGAGACCAAGGAGCATGTGCTGTCCTTGTTGTCCGTCAACCCAGCGCCTCCTCTGATCCAGAAACTGAAGGGTGCCATTCGCTGTGCGGAAGCAGAGAATGCCCTGGATATGTTCAAGATCCGCGGTTCTGAGCAGGCGATGTTCCTGAACTTGCCGTTCTACGAGACTGGTGAAGTCCGCAAGAATCCGTACACACAGAAGGACGTGGACATTGTGGCAAACCTTCTTGCCAGCCACAAGCCGGACCACATCTTTGTCGCTGGCGATCTGACGGATCCGAACGGCACTCACCGCCAGTGCTTTGCTGTGATCCGCGATGCACTTAAGGGCTATGCTTCTGGAAAAATCAAGGTCTGGACATACCGCGGTGCGTGGCAGGAGTACTCGATCCCTGACTCGGATGTGATCATCACAATGACTGCAGAGGAACTGTCACGAAAGATTGATGCCATCTTCCGCCACGAGTCGCAGAAGGATCGTGCAATGTACCCGGGTTCTGATTCGCGCGAGTTCTGGCAACGCGCTCGTGATCGTAACGTGTCGTTCGCCAAGGACCTCAATGATATGGGTCTTCCGCGGTTCCATGCTGCCGAAGCATTCCGTTTCTTTGATACGTGCTTGCCGAACATCTAAGACGATGGCTCAGATCTCCAACTCTGCCAGCCTCTTTGTATGTTGTTGTCTCCCTCCCTCCCTTCCTTGCAGGTATCTTGCTTGTAATTTGAATGCGTGCGTGTGAGCAGGGTCCAGAGTTTCTCATGTGATTTAGAACTGTTTTTGTATTGTAATTTTTAATTAAATTTTTAAAAAAAGGAAAGAATGGAGTTCTTCTACATGCGCTTGCTGTCCGGTCCTCGACCTTGTCCTCTGTTGTCCGCATGTTTGACGTTCAGCGTCCCCCTCAAAGAAGCCACCCGGCATTCCTGCATTGCCCCAGTTCGCTCAAAAGAATCCAAAAAGCAAAAAAGACTTCACAGAAGAACTGCTGACTGTAGTCCGCCGAAAATGCAATCTCGAAGTGTCAACTGTGAACTGTCGACAAGTCCGACAACTCTCCGTCGCCGTGAAGTGCTCTGTGGCCCTTTCAAAAACACCAAACGCCAAAGAAGATAAGCAGACACGACGGTTTCCCCCAGTGCTGTGTGTGGTGTGGTGTTTTAGTGGTGTGTTGTGCAGCTCAGACAATCGATTCCTTGCTCAGATCACGCAATGGCAAGTGCAGAAGAAAGGCTATCTCAGCTGCAAGAAGAGTTTTCGTCGTTCCGACAATCCTCTGCCGAGTATGAAAGGGAATTAGAAACCGAGATTTCAACATTGGAAACCACGATTTCGACGATGAAAAATGAAAGTGCGTCGCTGTCTCATGCATTTGCGATGCACAAGGAGTCTTCGTTGCAGACGATTACGGAACTTCGAAATTCGTTTACAAAGCAGCATTCGGACAGCGAAAAGAAGGACCAGATGATTCGAGAATTGCAAGCACGCATAGTGATGCTGGAGAACCAAGTCGATCACTTGGAGAATGAGAACAGGCGGAACATCCATTCCAGTTTGTCTGATGATGCAAGCGGCCATAGTGAAGGAGTCTCGTCTGCCGATGACACCACCATCATGAGCAGTATGAATGCGTCGATGGATGCTGCGGAAATGGAGAAGATCGTCGACAGACTGGTGGCTTCCGAGTCTCGGTGCGAGGAGCTTGAAGCAGCGCTTGAGCGCTCCAAGCTTGGAATGGCTAGAAGACAGCGAGGAATGTATGGCGTCGTGGAAAGCATCAAGAATGTCGTGACCGAGTGCAAGCAGTTGGACAGTCGAACGCGAAGCATCTTGCGGAACCGGCATTTGGACGATGTATAGATGAAAATCATAGAAACCCTAAGTGCTAAACAGTGGATTGAGGGTGTTTTACAGTATCATTACTCGTTGCTGCTTCCCGCATCGCAGCAACACAAGATCGAATGATGTGCCCCTCACATTCAAAAAATTCTGACGCTGTTCTGGACAATCTCTTTGCATGAGATCCTCAAGCGACGATCGAACCCGCTGTGCATTCGAAGCTTTCCAGCCCTAGAAGCATCACGGAACTGACAGAAACAGCTCGCAGCTTCATTACTGACTCAAAAAAAGACACACCGAGGATCACTTTTCAGACTGTTGGCTCTCCATTCTGCGAACAGGAAGCCATCGCGGCCAAGACGACGACGACGACGGCGGCGGTTGCGGTTGCGGTTGCGGTTGCGGTTGCGGTTGCGGTTGCTGCCCACATTCTCTCGATGCCACCGTTTGCAACGATCTCTCCTTCCCGTGCGACGCATGATCGTCGGGCTTCTGTGGCCCAGTGGCCCATGATTCCACGGCTTTGAAAGTCGATTGCTCGATTGCATATGCCCCAAGACCCATCAGACCCATTGCGACCATGTTGCGAACCACGATTTTGTGCTGCAGACTTCCTTGGAAGATTCCATACAATGCAGACATTGCCCAGCCCGTTCCTGCTCCAGCTGCAAAAGACGATACTGCATCTTTTCTTCCGAATCGAAGAGCGACAAAGGAAGCAGAAGCAATGGTGCACGGGATCAACGACAACAATCCCGCCCGCAAAACACGGGGACCTGATTCCAGTCGGTATATAGAATGCGCCATCGTGAGCAACGAGCCCGTGGAAGATAGCACGGCGACTGTCGCTCGATCTTGCGTGTCCATGAACGACATTCTCAAACAACAACAACAACAACAACAACAAGCAAGGTTCTTTTTTTCGTTCTCTTCTTGTCTTGTGCGTGATTGTGTTTTGTGGATGTGTAGGAGATATGTGGGTTTTGTGACGGCGGACCGCTTGTCTATGAACATCAAACAAGCAACATTCATACCGGAAGTTTCTTTTAATTATCTAGCCCTATGGGAACGCGTTTTTCTTACCGTAGTCAAGTCCGGAATTTCTTTCAGTCTTCACATTTAACCCCTTTCTATTATTTTCTGTTCGTTTGTTTTAATAATTGAACCCCTCAATCACCTTTCATCAGGGACAAAGCATCTCATGGCTCCAAAGAGGGATCTTCCCAGCAAACTCAAACCGGCCATGCCCGAAGACACCGAGAACGAAGAAACCCGTTGATTCCCCTCTCGTCGCAACTTGCTGAGCAAGCGGATGGTCATCAAATCACGACGATGTGATCGGTTTGCGTGAGAACACGAGGGATCAAAGGCAAATGCGTCGTCAGCCGCGGCGTCGTTGGTGCAATGTGCAACACCGCCGACGACATTCTGTTTTCCTCCAATGTTTCAATTTTGAATGTTGAATCGACTGAGGAATGTGTTGGTTGCGACGACCCTGTGATGCAGAGTTGGTGCTCGTCCCAAATTGGATCTGTCTTCGATGACAGCCTAGCTGATGATGGTCAAGCATCAACGCATGAGAGAACAGTCTGTCAGACCTCCTCGCACATGTCATGTCATGTCATGTCACGTCACTCTTCCGTCTATGAAACCCTAATCCGTACCCTTCGTAAAATATAATAATACTGATGTTTTGATTTGTCATTCTTTGATGCTTTTATAAATTCAATATAATAAGCAACGCCTCGTCAGTCTCCCCCACCCCCTTCTTCCCCTTCCCGTCGCCCGAAAACAGGCTACAAAAGCTCTCTCCCCTTTCATTTTCATCATTCGGGATTTCCTCCAAAAAAGCCGACATAATCAAATCCTTTTCTTCTTCTTCATCTTGCCTTTTTCTTCTTGATAACCTTTTTGCTCCGTCTGATAATTATAATTTTTTCTTTCTGCTCTCTTCATTCTCGCTACTCATTCTCTTACCATCTGTTGTTGCTTTTTTAGTGTATTTTTCATTTTTTGTTTTTATTATATCATCATTCATTATTGAAAAAAGAGCCGAGCCGATAAGATGTCTTCAGCTGATTTTGACGAGAATGATGCCAAGGCGCAGTTTGCCGATCAGGCTGGAGCCGAGTCCGAGCGCCAGGGTTCAGGAGGATATGTGTTCCGTGATGACAATGAAGTGAAGCAGCAGCGGAAGTGCATGTGGTCGTTTGTGAAGACTCTTGGATCGTCTGCGCTGCAAGGTCAGGATCTTACAAAGGTTTCGCTTCCTGTGCGTATTTTTGAGCCGCGTTCGTTCCTTGAACGGTTGTGCGATAACTGGATTCTTTGCGAGTCCTTTTTGTGCAAGGCTGCAGACCCGAAGCTGGATGCGGACCCCATCGGCCGCTTCACCAAGACAATTGCATTTGTGATCGGTGGACTGCATGCAACTTGCCATGCCTCCAAGCCGTTCAACCCGATTCTGGGCGAGACCTACCAGGCAGAGTATGCGAATGGTACGATTGTGTACGCAGAACAGACGTCGCATCACCCACCCGTGTCGCACTTTGAGGTCTACGGACCGAAGACCGCACCATTTGTGTTCTCCGGTTGTGCGGGATGGAGCGCGGCCGTTCGTGGAAACTCGGTCAAGGGACAGCAGACTGGTGTGCAGACTGTCAAGTTTGCCGATGGCACGGAGATTTCGTGGGAGCTTCCGTACTTGTGGCTGACGGGTATTATGTGGGGTGCACGTGTGCTCGACTACTGCGGAACCGTCAAGTTTTCGGACCCAAAGAACCACCTGTATTGCGAGCTGACCTTTAATCCAGACGCCCAGGGTTACTTCAAGTCGCTCTTCTTCAAGCAAAAGACCCCAACGGACAGCTTTAAGGGAGACATCTACAAGCAAATCGACGGCGCCGAGAAGATGGTTATCTGCAGTGTCGAGGGGTCGTGGCTTACTCATCTCGACGTCATCTACTCCAACAACTCGAAGGAGCGCATCTGGGATGCAAAGACCGACAAGGAATCCATGCCGACGTCGGTTGCAAATCCGCTGCCTTCCGATTGCCGCTTCCGAGAGGACATGAAGGCTCTCAAGGAGCAAAACTTTGACGAGGCCCAGAAGTGGAAGGTTGTTTTGGAAGAGAAGCAGCGACTTGAAAGAAAACTCAGAGCGGAACGAAACAAGAACTAGGTTCTTTTCTTTTCTTTTCTTTTCTTTTCTCTCCGTAATGTTGCCGCTGCTGTTGTTGTTGCCGCTGCTATGGATAGTCGTCGTTATTACACGTTTTGACTTGTCAAGTTTGTGTTCGTGCAACCCTTTGCTTGTTTGTATCTTTTTCTTTTAATAAATGTCACTCTTTCACACGCTGCCAAGCACGCTTCCTCCTTGTTCTTTGTTCTCCTTTCGTCTCTCATTTTCCTGTACATACAAACCCCAAAAAACCCAAAAAGAAAGCAGCAACCAGACGACAGACAGAGAACATGCAAATCTCAAGTAAATTTGACGCTTTTCTTGCCAAATTGATGTGTACCAAATACTTCGAGGTTCCTGCCTTTTGCAACGAGCCAGCCGACCTCCTGTGTTGTCGACAGGGGTCGGGCATCCGAGCCATATCTCTTTGTCGGAGATGCAGCGGACCTTTCCATAACCTTCATCATCGTTTGTCCGACATCCGTGCTTGTCATACCAGCAGGATCCACAACACCGACAGTACCCAGCTCATCTCTCGTTGGTGCTTCCTTCATCTTTGCGATTGCTGCTTTGCGGACAGTCAAGCTCTTGCTGTCGAGCGTCTTTCCGGTTTTTTTCCATTCCTCGTACTCAGCTGCGCCCCCGGCTCTCACCATGTGCTCTGGAAACTTGATCGCCGCACCCTTCTTTTCTCCGTGATTCTTCGCAGTCTTGTCAAGACCCGGGATATGGACGGGGAGTCGCGCGCTGTTCGTCAACGATGTGTATCGGCTCAGTACGTCATGTGAAGCCCTCTGGGGTGGATCTGCAATCGCACACCCCATCTGAAATCCAGCGCCGGCAGACAGCACCGGGTCTTCAGAATCCTTGTTCGACCGGGGCGCAGAAGGGTCAAAGTCTGCAGGAAGCTCAATTTTCGGAGTATTGCGTAGAAATCCCCAATCATGTTCCCACTGAATCTCGGATTTGCGCTCCTTGTTGCAGGACTCGATGAACACAAGTGTCTGCGCGGTCGTTTGCATCGCTGAAATAATCCCCGTGAAATCAAGAAACACAAACAGAAGAACGAGTGAAGTGAATGAATAAGAGAAAGAACAAGAACAAGAACAAGAACAAGAAGAAAACGAAAGGAAAAACGTTCTCAGGCTGCGTAAAGAGCAGCCTTTTTGGAATTACTCGGAGATTTTTTATTTTTTTGCCGTTGCCACTTATTGCGATATGATGAAGCAATCTGCAGCGCACGTAAAAACAAAAACACTGCCACGCGCCATGCGCATGCGTTTGTTAGGGTATCTTAAGCAACTCCATCACAAGATGCCCGATTCGTTTCGCCCCATTTTGATCAGGAAATCCCTATGTAAGTACGCCGCCGCGTTGCACTCTCGCACATCGACGCTCATTTCTTATTTTTATTGTCCATGCAACGCACCATGTAAGTCACGCCCGCAACGCTGCGCAAGACCCATGACAATCTCCGCCGCCACCTTCCGGCGCTGGGCCGCCGCCAGGAAAGATCGCCAAGGCGACAACTGCGCGGTGGATGTTCTGCAAAAATCGCGCGAATTCGCGGCGCGTCAGGTGTCGATTGTGACTTGTGACGGAGGAGTACACGTCTAAAACGTGCGGCCGTTGCGGGGGAAATCCATCGCAAGGTGTGTGGAAACAAGGTGTGTTTTGTTGCCCTCGTGCACATGCACGCTCGACCGCGATTGGAACACGGCGCGCAACATCTGCATCTATCTGAGGAACGTCGCTCATGCCGAGGGGCGTGTTGGAGCCTACCCCCTTCCCGTCCATGGCGACATGGCCCGGGTTGCATCATTGATTTCGGCATTGACTGTCGATGGTCATGCATACTCAGTGTACAATGTAGACGTCGATCGAAGCGCGTTGAGGTAATGTATTGCTCTTTTATTGACCATGAAAAATGCCTTACAGCTTGATACCGCGTTTTTGAAGGCTGACTTTCGCCTCGATGATTTGGTGCTGAAGCTCAGCATTTGCGTCCGGACACTCGGGAAACGTAGCAAGTCCAAACCCGATCTTGGCGAGAGAATAGCAGCCAAATACACACAATGCCAAATACGGAATCTGCACACAATTTTTTCCCGTTGAAAAATATGAAGAAAAACATACATATGTATATATTAAAGAATAATGCAAAAGAAAATCAAACACCAACAAGGCAACATCATCCTCCGTGAGTTCAAACGTTCACTCTCTTCACCAACCGAAAAGGAAAACATAGAAAAAAGAAGAAAAGGATTTCGATGCGTAACAACAATAAGAAGAAGAAAGTACAAACAGCTGGAATAATAGACCTTGTTTGAGCATTGTTGATGCAGTCGGGAAGGGCAATGGTTTCCGTCATGAGCAAAATCCAAGTTCCGAGAAACAGGCCAATCGATCCGAACACTCGTGTATGACGCTTCATTTTCACCTTCTTATAAGACACACACACACACACTCTCTCTCTCTCTCTCTCTCTCTCTCTCTGTCTCTCTCTCTCTCTGTTTGGTATCCGTTCGTGTGACAACGGAATCGCAATTCGCAGCAAGCTTTTACAAAATGGACGACGCTATTGTTCCTGTCGACCACGCAAGCTTTGGACTTTAAGAGTATTTCAAATGGTCCACGTACAGAGGCATCACGTGATGCAACGTTGAAGCATGTTTTACTGGCATTACCACATTATTTGGCGACTTTTACAATCCATCATCAATTACAAGAAATCGGCTCTTAATATTCGAGAGTGTCTCATTGGGCCTCGACCTGCACACCAACGCCGCCGCGACACTGACAACAACGACAACGACAACGACAACGACAACGACAACGACAACGGCAACAAGAGCAATCTGCAGGGGGAAGGTCGGCCTTTCATTCAACAGCATTGTCGACGGCTGTCAACTCAGCCATACTATCCGATGATGTATCATAGCTGTCCATCCAGACATTTGGGTTGGAGGGTTATACATACATTTCTAAATAAAAAACCAAAGCGAAGAAAAGCAAAACCGGACATACGCACGCGGAAAGAACGAAACCGGGCAAGTGATAAAGGCAGACACGCACACACACACACACACACACACAGAGAGAGAGAGAGAGAGAGAGAGAGAGCAGACAGGATGGCTTCATCTTTATCAGCATCATCATCGTTCAGACGAGCCCCTTCATCGAATCCGAATCCGAATCCGAATTCTGCACAACCCGCATCTGCTTCGGGAGTGGCAACTTCGACGGCGAATGCGCTGAATGGAAAGGGTGTGGTTACATCTCTGTGGTTGGATGCCTGGCGTGACTCGTTAGCTGGAATCCAGGCGTTTTCAGAGTGTGTGTGTCTTGCGGATTTGAACGGCGATGGCGACTACAAGTTGATAGTCGCTGATAATTCGAAGCACTTGCGAGTGTTCAAAGGCACGTCCTTGGTGCATGAAAAGGGGCTATTGGACACCCCAATTGCTATTGCAGCGTACTATATGGACTATGCAACTCCTCGGAGACCCGTCGTGGCCGTTGCAGCCGGAGGAAACGTATTCCTGTACAAGAACCTTGAGCCGTTCTACAAGTATTCCATTCCTGCAGTGAAGCTTTCAGATGACGAAATGCGCGTTTGGCAGGAACTGAAGGCTGCTCCGGTGCCCGTTGCAGCGGCAGCGAGTGGATTCGGATCTGGAGCTGGGTCAGAGAGCGATTTGCATGGGGATCGCAGCACGCACGACGGTTCAAAACGCGAGCTTTCTGAACAACAGCAGCAGCAGGTGGATGATGAAGACGTTGCAAAGTACTATGCTGCGTTTCGGCTTCGATTGGAAGATGTTCGTTCCTGCGGTATCGTTATTTCCACGCGGTCGCAGGATTTTTTGTACCACATTGCTCAATCCAGCACCACGGACTTGGCGTCGTGGGTCAAGCAGGTTGTCATGGAGCCATTCATGCAACAGTCCGTCGTGGTGTGTATGGCGGTCATGAACAAGGATCGTGAAGACGATTCTGGGCTTGGATGTTTAGTAATTGGTACCGAGCATCGAGAAATTCTTGTGCTGGATCCGGCGGGTTCGAAGCTGCTGAAATCATGGACCCTGCCTTCGCCGCCTGTCTTTTTGTCCTGCACCGGAGTTATGGACGTCGACTATCGGATTACGGTCTCCTGCCGTGACGGAGTTGTTTACTCGATTAAGCAGGGAGAAGTGTCGGGTGATTCGATTGTGCTTGATGCGTATCCATGTGGACTTGTCCGCACGGGAAAGACGACAATTGTTGGGCTTGTGAACCATTCGTTGGTTGCATACCAAGCGAAGGGAAAGCGAGCGTGGAGTGTAGCAAATCTGCCCTCTGCGATATCGGCCATGGATCTTGTACACTTCGGACTTCTCAAAACAGTTCGAGCGCTGGTGGTGGCTCTCGAGAATGGTGATGTGCGGGTCTACAATGAGCAAGCGCTCATTCACACAGCGACCATGCCGGAAGCGATGGTCGGGATGAAGTTTGGCAGATATGGGAGAGAGGACGCGTGCTTGATCCTGCTCGGCCGATCGGGATCGCTGTACATTAAGATATTGCCTCGAAAGGCGCAGCTGGACATCAAGGCGGATGTTGGACCGCCTCCTGAGCAAGACATCCCACTTGCTCTGCCCAAGAAGACAAAGCTGTATGTGGACCAGACGCACAGAGAGCGCGAGTTCTCGCTCGACATGCACAGAATATTCCAACGAGACTTGTGCCGCATCCGCCTCACAACGGTTCGAGCCTATGCCAAGATGGTGCTGGAGGGACAAGGCCCGGTAAGCTACACGGGCGGCGCTAACGTCAGACTGAACGCCAAGGTTCAAGGGCTCGGGCCATTGTTCAAGATCCGTTTGGAGCTCACGAATCAGGGAGCTGATTACTTGCTGGCCGTGCCTGTGAGTTTTTCCTATAATCAATCCATCTATCGAGTGCATCCACCGCTGTTCTCGATCCCTTCGCTCGTCCCGGGTCTCAAGTACACCCAAACGGTTTCAGTGGAGTGTTTGGATTCCCAAGGCACGGCCGACATCATTCGGGTATTCTTGTGCAACCCGAAGGCGCCGATGCCGTATCTCACTGCCGTGATTAACATGCCTCCTTCTGAGCTTCCCTTCGCGGACTAGGAGGAGTTGTGTCTTTTTTTCTTCTGTTGCTTCTGTTGCTGGTGGTGATGGTAGTGGTGGTGGTGTTTATTTCTGTACAGCCTCCCCCCGTGCATTTCCAGTACAATCGGGATGATGGGTGGATAATCAAGACAGAAATGTATTCTTCTCTTCTCTTCTCCGTTTTTCTTTTTCTTTTTCTCTTCCTTTTTGGAAAAAACGAGCTGGACGAATTTGCGAGAACGTGCGGGACGCCGGTTTGTGACCCTGTTCGCATCAGTACATACAACAATAAAAAGGAATTGCGAACACCGAAAATTTCATGATCTGCAGGGAATGCTATGTACGATAGGTGTCAGCCATTTGCCGTGCGGAGCGAACCATAGCCTCGTCGCGAATCAGCCGAGTCCAGATGTAGAGAAATCCAAAAGTAGATGCGACTAGTCCAAAGACGCCTGCCGTTTTTGCCCATTCAAACTTGTCTTGGATGCACCACGTGTCGAAACTGAGTCCGTCCTGTCCATCGCGGAAGCACTGGCGATTGATGCACGAATCTCGGTTGTCACCATCGCACTGCGCACAGACACACTCATCTATCTTCTCCGAGCAACCCGGTGCGGACTCGCACAGGTCGTCTCCATCTTGTGGGCAAAACGTGCACTTCACATTCGCGAACCCTTGGGATCGCATCCGCTGTTCTGCTGAAGGACAGTATCCCCACTTGCGGCTGCATGCGCTAGTGAACCCCAAGGCAACCAAAACCACACTCGCGATGATGGCGACCAGCAGAAACGGCAGAGTCCGTGTCTTGTAACTTCTTATTCGCACTTCTGCGACATGCGGATCAAACTCTTTCTCCATTACTGCAGTGAGCCTGAACTGTACCTCGGCGTCGAGCAAAAGAACGCCTCGCAATTAATTGAATCGATCGATCTTTCTTACTTCTTCTCCTTCTAATTTTTTTTTTTTTTTTGATTCTGCGAGCCTCCAAAGCCTTTTCTCACCAACAGAAAAAAAACGCAACTTTGTCGTTTTCGTCCGGTACTTGGCTGAAAGCATTCTCTTCAGTTACTCTGTCTTTCTCCCGTCTCCTTGCTTCCCGTCTCCTTGCTTCCCGTCTCCCTTTTCCCTTTCCACTGCACGTCTTCTGAACCCATGGCAGTGCATGACTCGAACTTCCGTTGAAGTTGCAGCCAGTCGTATATTCCCCGGTTTACCAATAAACCTCGCAAGGATCTCTCATCAATCATCTCCAAAAGGCTCGTCATCCCGATATGGACATGTTGATGTGAAGCGAGAGTTATTAGGGCGTTGTTGCAGCGAAAAACTGCAAAAGGACAGGGCCCCTATCGGAGGAAAAAGCCAGTGCAGTTCGTTTGCCATCGTCATCCTCATCATCCTCATCATCATCCTCATCCTCATTATCATCATCATAATAATAAGAATAAGAATAAGAATAATAATAATAATAACTTATTTTAAATTGTTATTGTTATTGATATTATTCTTGTTGTTGGACTCTCTCTCTCGTGATTTCTGTTTGTTGGTGTTTTTCGAGCTGGATCATCTGCACCTGAGGGGGATTGGATCGCGCTGAGAGATGGCTGCTGCTGCGACTGTTCACCCCAACCAGTGGTTTGATCCTGCAGTATTGCTGGAGCCATTGTCGTTTGGATTGCTGAAACCGGTGTATGGGCATGTTGATTATCGGTATGATGATCTGTTGTATGGAACACCGTCGTGGTGGACGTTTCTTGCCGAGCGCTTTCGGTTTGATGTGACGTATTTCTTGTTTGGTGCTCCGTGGTATTTCAACGAAGCGTTCATTGCGATATGCTTCTTTCTTCCGGTGTATTATGTGCTGCGTCGCGCAGTTGAGTATGGGTTTCTCCGAAACCAAAGATTATTCAGTCGAGTTTCCAAGCGGTTCAGTGCGCTTTGTCCGCAGAATCGGTCGTTTGTGATTTCACAGGCAACGTTTTTCCTTCAGTTTGTGACGATCCCGTTCTACGTTGCGTATGACTTTTGGAGCGGAACCTCGCAGATGATTCCAAACAGCCGAATGAAGGATCCTGTGGGACTGATGGGCCCGGTGATGTCGTGGCTGATGTTCTACCTGGGCGTTGTGTACATTTATGATACCTTTGTGCTGGTGCTTGTCGGACGGTTTGGGAAATCCAGACCCGTTGGCTATGCCATGCTTGTGCTTCATCACCTGATGTGCGATTCATGCTTCATCTTTGGACCTGCTGCGCACTCGGGAGGAATTCTTATGGGTTGGCAAGTCATCTTCCAAGCAACCCACGCGTTCTACCACTTTTCCTGCGTGTACTCGCGCATCGGAGTCAATCCATCCGTCAAGAAATGGCTGTCGTGGCTCCACCAGAACGTGCATCTGCTTGGAATGCCCATCCCTATTATCGTGTACCAAGGTGTGTTTTTAGCAAGAGGAATTCTATATGACGGTCACTTGGACTCCTTCAGCTCTGGCTCTTCGTACTTTGCCTTCCGATTCTGCTTGTACTGCGGAATTCTTCCTCACTTCTTGCTGTATGCTTACTGGGTTTACGAAGCACATATTGCTCCTCTCCTCTCCAAATCTACCAAAAAGTCTGCTAAACCAAAAGATCATTAAACGAGCTCTCGCAGTATCGCAGCTTGCATCGCCTATCCCTGTTCTCCCGCCTTTTTTCATTTGAGAGCTTTGGCCCGATGCGTGCGTTGACGGATCAACGTCTGCATTCTTGTCTTTTTCCTTGATCATTGCGCTTCTGCCTTCTCCTCTCTCTCTCTCTCTCTCTCTCTCTCTCTCTCTCTCTCTCTCTCTCTCTCTCTCTCTCTCTCTCTCTCTCTCTCTCTCTCTCTCTCTCTCTCTCTCTCTCTCTCTCTCTCTCTCTCTCTCTCTCTCTCTCTCTCTTTCCCCTTCCTTTCCTTTCTCATTCTCTTCCCGCCCTCTTCCTCCTTTCACCAGTCCTGCTGCGCTTCATACCGCACCCCAGCTACTCCAAGTTGTCGGTACAGAGCGCAGACGGCAACTGACGACTGACAGTCGCCGATGACAGAGAAACTGCTCTTGCGCGATTGTCCATTGGCTTTTTTACGGCATGCCCACAATTGGCTCGTGGATGTCCGATCGTGCTCATGCGACGTTTCCTGTCCGAGCAGAAGAGGCCTGTTCTGCGTCGGCTCTTTGCCTTCGGCTGTCAAAGGAAACTGCGGCTTTATCGCTCATGAATCAAAGACGACGGTGATTCCCGTTTTCTTCGTCCGAATGGAATCTCTATCAAGTTGGGCGCTTGTCTTGTCCTTGTTTTTTTCATCTTCTTCCTTCATCTTCTTCCTTCTTCCTCTTCTTCTTCTTCCTCCGCTTCTTCTTCTTCTTCTCGCAATTTAGGATTTCTTACTGGGATTTCATTCGGGCGGGGTGCGGAAAGAGAACGGTATACTTTGGAGTTGAGCTTCTCAACTACCTTTCTTCTTCTTCTTTTTCATTTGTCATTTTACATACTAGAATACAAGATACCGCTCTGGATCCCTGCCTCTTGAACATTTTGGTTTTTCCACAATCATTGTGAACATGGAAAACAGGAAATCGGGAGTCTTTGCATCGTCGTCGGACCAGTTTCCGGACAGCAGTGCCATGTTTGATGGCGGGTTTGTCCCTGATGAAAACCGCTCCAGCATGTCATTAACATCCTCCGCAACTGTCACGGCCAGATCGCTGCTGGACCGAATTCATACTCCGGAATGGTGGAAACGAGAGATATTTGGTTTTGTGCACGCCTTTCACCAGCTTAATATTCAGACGTATCTGTTTCGGTCCGCACGAGTGCTTGGGTCTTTCGTTTGGTACGTCCTTTCGATCATCGAGTTTCTCCAGCTGTTTGCGTTGTGCATGAGCGCTCCAGAACTTGCCAGCGACTCCTTTGCTTCCGGGTCGCAGCACAAGTGGGCAGTGTTCCTTGAACAGCTCCTGTATTTTGGGTCTGCAAACAACCCATCATATTCCACCGTGGTGATTCGATTGTATTAATGGGGTGCACTGCTTCTGGGCGAAGTTGGAATGGTCTGCTTCGTTCGAATGCGCTTGAGCAGCCAACAGCCGATTCCTCGACATTTGCTGTCCTTGCTGTATCTGACGGTGAGCGCCAGTGGTACCATTTTCTTTCTTCCGTCGTTATTCGCATTTCTGCAACCAATGAATTGTTCATTGAACGCCCCTTCGAATTCCTATCTGCTCAGCCGTTCGCGAGACCAAATTGATGGCATGTTGTGCGTTGCTTCACCAAATGCCATTCAGGTTTTCTTTAGCGTCATGTTCCTGCTTCTGTCCGTCTTTTTGCGCTTCATCGAGTCCTTCTCAGTATTTTTTGGACACGGACGCACAGAGACTGAATTTGACGTGGCAAATCCGTGGGCGTCGGGCCCGCCTGTCGTGTTGTTCAAGCTTCTTGTGGCTATTGTGCACTTCTTCATTGCAGATCGAGTGGCGACAGGGGTATTCTCTTTGATCGGCATTGCATTGGTCACTTTGAATTTTATTATATTCTTGCCGTACAAGCTTCGCTACGCCAACCGCGTTCGAACATTCCAGTTTTCCTCCTTGCTTTCCGCTGTTGTTGTAGCATTTGATGGCAGCGACATTTCTCTCTATCTCATCCTCCCCATCTCAGCTCTTGGAATAGTATTTGCGGAACTGTTGCTGCGTCTGCGAGTGAAACGGCTCTTGGCAAGATCAGAGATTTACTTTCGGCAAATTCGTAGAGAGGCCTCCTATGGAGGGATAGATCCTGAGCCTGCGCTTCGCGGCAAATTTGCCGATGTGCCGATGTGCTCGCCCTCCCCAGCTCCGGACCAGCCTAAGTCGAATCAAGTACTGCCACATGATGTGCAAACAAATGACCGTTTTGAAAGGCCAACTGCCGGGCAGGAAGCTTTGGACACCGCTCCTGCTGACCATGCAGTTGTGGATGTTGCAGGAGATGGAGATGACGGGAGCTACGGCTCTTCTCGTCGTGGCAGCACGCGACATACCCGCTGCCATGTCACGTTGCAGTGGTGGGAAGTAGTGGCAGCGTCGCAATGGTACCTTGATTGTGCTGTTCATCAAGTTTCACGTGCAAAGAAGCAGAAAGAAAGCCGGTTCGAGGCGCGGCGGGAGGTACCCAAAGATGTCACGGATCGTATTGAATTGATCAAATCGTTTTACGAGGACTGTGTGGATTCTCAGCCAGACAATGCGCTCCTTCGCTTGCATGCAGTCGAGTTTCTTCTTTCCATGTCAAATGCCGAAGGCTCTTTATTTGGAATGGCAGTCGTCCAGGAAGTGCTCACGGATGCCGCTCTGCATCTGAACGAGATGTCAACACGAGCAAAAATTAGTTGGATTGCCCTCGATGACATGCGCAGGTCTCTGGATTCGTCTGGAAGTGCTGAGTTGACATTGTATCTGCGGAAATCGACCAAGCATCTTCTGAACATTATTCGTCTCACCGCTGTCTTTTGGGAGCTGCTGTTGCAGGAGAAGCCCAATGTCGAGACACTTGGTCAAGTTGTTCGGAGAATCGAGAGAGAAGAAGCACAGGCACAGCACGCGTACCGCATGATGCTCGTTCAGTATCCGACAACTCCTTCGGTTCTTCGCAGTTATGCGCATTTCCTCGAAGTCACCTCGATTGACATGGACGAGTCCGCGCATTATTATGCGCTCGCAGAGAGGTCAGAAAGTCGGCATAGCCAGCGGTATCGTTCGCTAAAAACCGGAAGTGTGGGAATGAAGGCCACCATGAGCATTGTTGCGCCAAGCTCAAAAAGCCACGCGCAGCGTCCTTCGGGGTCATCTTCACCACCCCACATTTCATCGGATGATTTGGTGATGGCGGAATCAGGACATCACGCACCTGCGAGAGCGAAGGGACGCTCAGTATCCATGCAAGGTGGGGCAGGATTTGAAGAGACGTTGCACGAAGAAGGCGCGGATCGAAATCCAGTGTTTGATGAACAAGGCAGGAAGCGTACCATGGAAGAGCAGGCGCTCCTTGATCTACATGGGGACGACAAGAGCTCATCATCTTCCAATCTATTTGCAAAGTCGGACGCAGATTACGAATTGCGAGACGACCTCCGAATGTTTCTTACGAAGCGATCGTCCGCTTACAAAGTTCTCACGGCAGCCATTTGGGTGTCTCTTTTGTGTGTGTTGGCAATCGGAATTTCGGTGTTTGTCGTGAGCAATGGCACTTTGTCGTCTTCGGATGGACAGCTGGTTGCGGATGCTGGAGAAGTGCGGGAGCCCGTGGTGACAGCTGCCTTTATGGTGCGCATGGTAGAAGTGACGTCATTGAATGTTACAGGTGTCTTGGGATTAAATGGCACATATGCGCGCACCGCTGCTGTTGAATCAGCGGATTCTCTCGATAATGCAGTTTCTGTTGTTTACAAAAAGTCGTGGGGAAACACAATGTTGATTGACAAGTGGATGGAAAATTCCGTTCCAATTGTTTTCTTCAATCCAGTTACAAAGCAGTATGGCGCTTATCCATCTAGCCGAGAATTCATGTTTGGCGTTATCAGTCGCGGGGTTCGAAATTCGGTTGCACTCAGTGAATCGTTTTACCAGAATCCTCTGAACACCGGAAATGCCACCGAATTTCTTGCAGTAGTCATGAACGGGCCCAACGTCTTTCTTGGAGCATGCCAAACGTTGGTGGACGTCTACGTGGATGTGTACCGAACAAGATCTACAAATGATCAGAATGTTCTGTGGATTCTGGGCTCCGTTGCTCTAGCAGTACCGATTCTCCTCTTTTTCTGCGTTTTTTGGCCGGCGACCTATCGCATCCGAGAAGAGAGACGCTCGATCAACAAGCTGTTTCTGTTGATTCCGAAGACTGAAGTGGCGTTGTTGTTGCGATCCGTGAAGGTGTCTCTAACCAGCGAGTTGTCGCGGGATTTTGCTCGGGCGAATGATCGCGGAGATGTTCCGATGGACGCTGCTTCCCAAGGCAGTTCCAAGGATTCCGCTTCCATCATCTTGAGAGACGCCCGTGGCCAAGCAAGTTCGAAATCTGCTTTTGTTGTTCTAGCGATTTGTTTTGGAATTGCCATTGCTGCTGCTGGGACATTCATCTTTCTGATGTCAGTTTTTTCCGTGACCGCCATTCAGCAGCGATACGGTGATGCCGCATTGATCAATTACGCTGGCTACCGAAAAGCACTTGCACGGAAGGTTGTGTTTTACGCCAACGAATTGATTAGGTTTGATACAAGGTTTCCGTGGGCATCGAGTGGCACACGTGATGAACTGCGTGGTCTGATTATCGATGCCGTTACGGAACTGAAAACAATTCATGAAGGAGTGAAGTATGGCTCTTCTAAAATGGAAACACCTGCTTCTGTGGGCCGTAATTCTCATCAAGATGCATTGTTGTTCTCGGCGCGGTGCGCGAACAAAAATGATGTTGCTTGCATGTCGATGGACGAGTTGCTGCGAACCTTCTTCCTGACTGGACAGTACTTCGCGTACACCCCCGAGAGCGACTTGAGCTACTCTCATCCTGACTTCACCACTCTTGTTTCCATCATGATTTACCAGTTGGACCCATTGCTGGATCAATCCAAACAACTCTACGTAACCGGGTCCTCGTCAACTGTGGACGACACACAGATTTTGCTCAATGTCCTATTTTCTCTCACTGTGGTTGTTGTCATCGTTTCTCTTGCCGCTTGCCAAGTCATGCTCTTTATGGTTTGGAAAGAAATGCGGCAGAATAGGAAAATGCTGGCCATGGTTCCTGTGCTTGTCATGCAGCGTGTCCCCGCATTGGAGTTGTTCATACGATCCCACGGGGCGAAGCTTGACAAGCAGTTCGTGCAAGATGCTGTCCGAGAATCCGAAGAGAAGACGTTGTCGGTTCTGGAGGCATCGGTGGATGGGGTGTTCTCTCTCAATGAAAATGGTATTATTGAACGAGTGTCGCCCGCTGCAGAAAAAATGTTCATGTGCGGTACTTCGTCATTCATTGGACGCCCATTTGAGGAGTTTGTGGACCATCTCAGGGATTTCACAGGCACTTCCGGCGGCGATGCGAAGAATGCAGAGCACACGGCGGATATGAGGCTACGAGAGGTATTGAAAGACTTGCTTTCCAAGAGCAAAGCATCGTCGGAAACCGCAAACTATGAGGCCCGTGGACGGCGACCCGGCTCCGCAGAAGAGTTTCCAGTGCAAATATCCATCACAGCACGGCATATTCGAAAACAAGGGTATTTTGCTGCTTTTGTGCGGGATTTGACATTCTCTCGTCGACAGGAAGCGTTATTGAGGAGCGAAAGACAGCGATCAGACGACTTGTTGCTGAACATTCTTCCTCGATCGATTGCAGTGCGACTGAAGAACAATGAGCAGCCCATTTATGACTCGTATCCCAGCGTGACACTGTGCTTCATTGACATGGTCAAGTTCACGGAGATGAGCTCCAAGATGACTCCTCGAGAATTGATTGTGCTGTTGTCGGATGTCTTCAGCCACATGGACGCGCTTTGTGCCAAGCATCGCATCGAGAAGATCAAGTTGATCGGAGATTGCTTTTTTGGAGCAGCTGGTCTCTTTGAGCGCGTCCATGACCATGCTCTCGCAATGGTTGAATTTGGCAGAGATGTTTTCTTGATGCTTGACAAGTTCAACAAGGAGCGTGGAACTACGCTGCAAATGCGAATGGGCATTAATTCGGGTCCCGTGATGGCTGGGGTTATTGGAACGACCAAGTTTGCATTCGATCTCTTTGGAGACGCAGTCAATGTAGCCAGTCGCATGGAATCGAACGGCGTCGCGGGAAAGATTCACATTTCGCGTAACACATACGAACTCGTTTGGGACAAAGTCCAGGTCGAAGATCGAGGCATGATGTCCATCAAAGGGAAAGGCGAAATGCAAACATTCCTTGTCAAGGACGTTCTTGGCGCCGAGTCTGGCTCGATAAGCACTCCCTTGTAGCTTAGCAATTGTACATCGCAACAGGAGCAAAAAGCGGTAATAAAGACGGCGACACTTTTTATCCAATACGTATATACCATCAACAAGGAGGAGTGGGAGGAGGAGGTGGAGGACATAGTCCACGGAACTGATGCAAGGTAGATCGCTGGTGGAGACCACACACAAGCAACACACACAGGCATATCCCACGCGCATTCCGAGAACTTAGCGCCGCTCCTTCTTTTCCTTCTTGAGCAAAATGATGAGAATCCGGACAAAGATGGCGACGAAGTCGATGAAGAGGTCCACTGCATGCCCTGCAACGTCGTAATCTCCGCCACAAGCCTTTTCGATCATCATTTGCGTATCAAAGAGGACGTATCCAGCGAATAGCAGCAGCCCCCCGTAGATTCTGAGCATGAAGAGGGCCTCGAAATGGAAGAAGAAGCTCAGCAGGGACATGAACAACAGCATATTCAGTCCCGATGCAAGCAGCGACGACAAGAAAAAGTACGATCGTCGCTGTGCGTACATGGCAGAGAGTGCAAACGACAAGAAAAGCACCGTGCAAGACAAGAACGCCGTGGTGATCAGGGCCGGATCCACAAGCAACGCATGTTCACAGAGCGGAGCAATGACGAGCCCCTTGGAAAAAGCCAGTGCCAATGCGCCCATTTTGCGCGAAGATTCATTCTGCGAAGTCATAAAGAACATTAGTGACACGAACAGCCCGATCGTCCCAAACAGTGACGGAATCGCAAGCACTGAATGCGCCACAACACCCGCCGCAGCGACTCCGATCATGGCCGCAAGGAAAGTGAACACGCGGACAATATGGGCGGAGACCGCCGGCGAAAGATCAGAAAATGAAAGAGCAGCTTTCCAGTTCACCTGGCCGCGGCTCGAAAAGAAGGAATCAACAGTCGGCATTCTTTTGGTCTTTTAGGCTTTCTTTCCAAAACCAACAAACCAGCAAACAAGCAACAGCGGGGGGAAAATTATAATTAAAGACGAGCAAGGAGACTCTTGGATTCAGAAGATGCGGTGTATACAGCGACTTGGAGTGTAAACTTCTTCTTATAGATCGGTGAGTGATCAGAAGAACGACAGCAAACAGCAAGGAAATCCAGTGACGCTAAAAGGAACCGCATAAGAATCGTCCGACCGAGAGCAGAATCAAGTTTCGCCAGCCCGTGCCCTTGCCTACCGTAAAAAAAAAACAAAACGAAGCATCCACGTCACGTGCTTGAGCAGGCAGGCGATGAACGTGATGCAACAATGTTTTTTCCCTCCCGCATTCGCAGCATCACCTCACTCGGTCCTCTTATGTCGGTCCACCAGTCCGCTCTCCAACGACTTCCTTTCATTGATATTTTCCTTTTCCCGTTTTTTTCCCGTTTTCTTCTTCTCGTCTCTCTACCCTGCGTCTCTCTTACTTCCTTCGATTTTGCTTTCACACGTTTACTTTCTAGATATCTACATTCCTCTCCGTCTGTTTCTTGCATCACTACCGATCATCATCATCACCATCATCATCATCATCATCTTTGCACTTTGGGGAAAAGATAAGAAGAAGAGTTTACGGAGAAACATAACAACAACAAAAACGTGAGTGAAAAAACAAACCAAAAAAACAAAACAAAAAACAAAAACAAAAGACAAGAGGAGAGAGAAAAACATGGACGATCGAGAGCTTGCTGGTGCTATTGAGATTATTCCGAATTTGCTGTACTTTGTGTGTTTGCGGACGGTTCCAAAAGGGACAGTTGCGACGTCCATTGTCCATACGACTCCAAATGCGTCTTCTGCATCGCAGTTCAGATCCATCGTTTCTGGAAATCGCGTCTTCTTCTCGGTTGACGAGGACGAGGACATGCAGTACGAGCCGTTTTTCGCAGATTTTGGACCGCTGCATCTTGGAAAAACAGTTCGTTTCTGCCGCCGTCTTGATGCGCTTCGAAGAGATCATGGTGCGAGTGCGGGTGGGGGTGCCGATGGGGCTGTTGCCGATGGGGCTGGAGGAGGTGCTGCAAAGAAGATATACTTTTTCTCTTCGCATGATGGTCATCGCAGAGCAAATGCGGCTTCGCTGATGGGCTGTTATTCTGTTATTGTCTTGAAGCGGAGCGCAGAAGAAGCTTTCCGGCCTTTTTTGAATGCGTATCCACCGTTTGTGCCGTTTCGAGACGCATCGTACGGCGTCTGCTCGTTTAATCTCACGATTCTGGATGTGTTGCGAGGCCTTTCCAAGGCGATTGAGCACAAGTTCTTCGACTATGAAACCTTCGATTTGGAGTCATACAGTTACTACGAGCGGGTCGAGCATGGGGACATGAACTGGGTGCTGCCTGGGAAGTTTCTGGCGTTTTCCGGACCGTCTGCAGTTCGCACCGATCCTTGCGTATTCACGCCAGAAGACTACATTCCCCTGTTCAAGAAGTGGGGCATCACGGCAGTGGTGCGGTTCAACAAGAAGGCGTATGATAGAAAACGGTTCGTCGATGCTGGGATCAACCACCATGACCTGTATTTTGTAGACGGCGGCATCCCAACAGATGCAATTCTGCGGCGGTTCCTGGAGATTTGCGATACCGAGGCTTCTCTGGCAGTCCATTGCAAAGCTGGATTGGGTCGAACCGGAACTTGCATTGCTTGCTGGATTATCCGACAGTATCAATTCACTGCTGCCGAGACAATCGGTTGGCTGCGACTCTGTCGACCAGGATCTGTTATTGGCCCCCAGCAACACTTTTTGAAAGAAATCGAATCCCGCTTGTGGAAGCAAGGCAAGGGAACTCAGGCAAAGGTTAGTGATCTGACGACGTCCATGCATTCGATGAATATTCAATCTCCTCCACAGCCACGAAAGATTCCTCGCGGCATTGCACCAAGTTTGGGGGCATCCGCGCGCGTTGCTTCTTCTGGGCTGCACGTGTCCGAGTCTGCCGAGTCGTTTACGTCTACAAACCGATCACTTGGAATATCCGGAAGCCCAGCGGGGTCTGCAGGTTTGACATCGTCTTCGGCATACGGCTCGTCCTTGCTGCTATCTTCTCCGCAGCCTGTCGCGACGTCTTCCGGAAGTCAAGTCGCTCCGGGGACGGCACCCGGTTCGATGTCCCGATCCAATCTATACTCTTCTCAGAATGGAGGGGGTTATGCAGCCGCGAACTCACCTTACGGTGCTCCGTCCACATTTTCATTCACCGGTGCAGGGTCTCGTTCTGGTCTTCAAAACTCCGCCGCCGTACCATTGTCAGCCATCGACCATGCGAGGTTGCGACAGACTGGTCATCGGTCTGGAGACGACTTGTCTAGATCACTTCCGATCGCCGGAGGGTCTCCCGACGCGCCGCAGGTCTCCATTCAGAAGAATCATTTTCGCCCTGGTAGCTCGACGGTCAATAGCAATTTGAACCCAGCATCCTCTCGTCCATCATTTTCAACCGGTGGTCTTTACCGCAATTATGCCCATCCTCCGCCTTCTGCACCCTATCCGGGCACCCCTGCTCGAAGGTAGTCCGTTTTCTTCTACTTCGTTGCTGTTTTCTTCTTTCTTTCTTTTTCTTCTTCGTTTTTGTTTAAAACCCTTTCGACAATCCATTGGACATAGTAACAATCTCGATGATGCAACGTAATGAGTGGGTGTATCATGTATTACAAAAATAAAAGAAATATTGGCATTGCACGAAAAGATGCTCGGTTTTTGGCAAATCTGCCCCTTCCATGCACAAAAGGATGAATTCACCAGCATGCGAATCAAATGCGTCGAAACGCACGCAATTTTCCGAGCGAGACTTCTGTTGCACCGTAATTTGACAGAGCCTCGAAACGAACCATCCGGACATCCGCAACAGGTGCAGGAAAATCAAACCAAAGAATGGACTTTGGAGCACTGAGGGGAATTTCAATTTCACAGATATCCACGACCTTGCGGATCAGTCGAGACAGCACTGGGTCACCGCCGGCGACTGCAGAATCCACAACATCACGGGGTTCGTTGAAAGCAGGATTTGACGCGGCGGTTCTGCGTGCAAAGTTCTTCATCGCCTTGGTAACATCTGGTTGGGAAGCAGAAACAGGGAAAAACTTCTCAACTTGCACCCGCAGTCGTCGCACTTGTGTTTTCCATATGCCATGCGAGTGTTCAACTTCTAGATAAACTCCATCTACGGTAACGGCATCCTGCTGCACTGGTCCCCCGTTTTTCGAGGTCCCCATTCTCGACGACACTTCCATCTCAGGCAAGCTGGGATGTGAGACGGCCTCATCGAGCAAGTGCGTGTCCAGTCCCAGTTCCAAAACCCGGCCGTGCTGCAGGAGCCGTTGGAACGATCGATGGTACCGTTGCCGGCGGATACCACCGCAGCTGCAGAACACATCAGACGAAAATGGAGGGTATCCAACCTGCGAAGCGACGGGAAACGGCAAAGCCGATGAAGTAAAGAAATTGTACCGCAGCCACGGAAAGATTCGTCCGCTGTGCAGTGGCGTTCCAGAAGGACTCGATATCTTGAGCATCACGAATCGACACTCCACAGCACCCGGCAGTCTTATCAGCACGCGTTGACCAGGTGCAATGGAAAGCGCCGGATCGGATTCTGGGGGATCAATCCGCAACAAGTCAATGGCAGGGATTGCCAGAAATCGATCAATGCCAACAGCAATTGCAGCCGCAGCATCCGTTGAACCCTGAGCAACTTCGTTCACACAGAAATCTCCCACTTGCCTCATATCTGTCAACCGATCACCACAAAATACCTGGACATTCAGCAAATCGTCATGCTTTCGTCCTTGCAGATGTTCGCAGTACAAGAGCCCCAGCATCTCCATCCGCAAGGGCAGAGATATGTGGAAAGTAGCCTCAGAGGAGGATTCCATCTTGAAGCTTGACTGCGGAGGAATTGAGGACGTTGAAATAAAGATCTCTTCTGCTTTCAGCCGATCTCGACCGACTTCGAAACCACGCACAGGATTCATCAATCGAAGCAACGGATACTCGCAGAAGAATGAATCCGAACCCGGTGATTTTCGAGCCCTCTGCTGGGAATACACAACCAAGTCTGCAGGATCTGCGCCGTCGGGAGATGCAGGATCCGCAGCAAAGGAATCGTCGGACGAGGGTAACAAACGCCGACTCGTATTGGTCATGCAAACAAAATCACGCTGCAGGATGTCCCGCAGTTCCGCAGGCCACACATACGTCCGCGGAAGATCTGCACATGCTTTCCAAAGATCCTCAATCAAAATCTGCTGGACGTCAGCAATTTCCGAGCACTGCAGGCAGAGACGGTGAACGGCTGCCATCCAGCCGTATTCGGGAATTGCCTTCGGCTGCATGTTCAAACACTTGCTGCAAACAACCCGACGACAAGCATGGCAACAAAATTGCTTTCTTGACGCGAGAAACCATGAAGAAATACCAAAATTCGTGTGGCACACGGCACATTGGTTCGCCGAAACAGATCCCTTTCGCGCCGCCATCATCTCGAAGGACGAGAACTTCACAGAGCCCGAGATTGGCACAGAATTCGACGAAAACACTGCGTCTGGAGGCAATCCAGACATCACAAGCACATTCTGCATCCACTGGAAGTACGGAAGGTCTGGGCTCACGGAATCCCGCTTCAATATTCTGCGTCGGATGATCTGTTCAACGATCGGATTTCGCAACCGAATGTAGGAATGTGGATCCGCGGCAACCAAGGACACACCAAGAGCAGACAGGACACGGTCTCGATCTGCAGGAGACACCAAGTTTCTCATTCTGAACACCTCAAGCCTCAGTGCATTCACAAACGTGAACATCGATGATGCACTGGATCCATCCGTGGTGACCAACAGCTTCGAGACTTCTTGCCGATACGCATCTGGTCCTGTGACTGCTGGCTTCATCTGGGGGAACGCAAAAGTGCCGGATTCTTTGCTCGAAGTGGAAGGAGACAGTTCCTGTGGCATGGATGTCACAATCGGAGCAACAGCGCCATTGTTCGGTCGTTTGGAAAACAAAGTCTTTCCAAACTGTTGAATCTTAAACATGCCTTCTCCTAGCAAGCTCTTCTTTTCACGGGGTTGCGGATTCTGGACTTCCTTTGAGAATTCCGATGCTCCCGCCAACGAGGAGGCCAACAGATAGTTCGTGTCCTGCGGGGCAAGCAAAATGGGATGCAAACCCCATTCTCCAAACACGTGGACATTCCCCAGCGTCATGCCTGCGCCCTCCGGCAAGTTTGGCGCATGAAAATGAAGTTCCACCATCTTTGCGCAGACCTCGTCGGCACTTCCAACTTCATTGGCTTCTGTTGGGTAGTGAAACGGATAAAACGTAATTCGCTGAGATGGTTCATTCTCGGCTTCTTTCAACAGCACCTCGTCGCTCTCTTCGACTTCGTCTTCGCCAGCAGCGAGCTCATCAAAAAGATTCACAGGATCTCGCGATGCCGCAGACAGGGATTGTGGCACAGACTGCGATCGTGTAGGACCTGTCGTCGCCTGTGCTGCCGATGCCGATGCAGCCGCCGATGCGGCAGCTTGTTTGTCAGCTTGTTCGACGAGGGTCTGCATTCCTTCCTCGATGTCCTCTGCGCCCTCCGATGTTGTTACATTGCCATTACTAACGGAAGCCGAAGAGACTCCCGCTCCCGACAGCGTAGGTAGGGATGATCCAAACACAAATGTAATTTCAGTGCCGTCCTGATGCACAATCGGAAGCTTCAAGTCCTGTGCCAGCAAGTACTTGTGCTCAAGATCAGCGCAAACGTACAAATCCAAAGCACTCGGCGGAAACGGCCATCGAATCATCACCATGATCGCCGAAATGTAGATCGGCTCGGTCAGCATAATCTTCATAACGACAGATTTGGAGCTTGGGGGACAGATCCAGGCACTGCCCAAAGGGGTTTCAAACCGAGGAACTCGTCGAGCCTTTTGCTCATCGTTGGTGGTTTCAACAACCATAACATGGTGCCCTCCGGACAACAGGGATGCTTCTTCCGGCTGCATTCTCTCCTTGTCGTCCAACTTCACATCCATACTCAAAGGCAGATTCTCCATGAACGAGGCGCCATTCCAAACCCGAGTGGCATGCTTCCACTGGAAAAACGAAATGTCATTCAGAACCTGCGTGGTCTTTCGGCTGAGATCAGTACCCTTCCCAGCACTCCTCGGGGGAACCCGTTGTCCAATCACCTGGGAAGAGCTCGAGGAGCCCGAAAAGGATCTTGTTAGACCGTGAAAAGCTCGATGCATTTCCGGCAATGGCAAGCGCTTCCCCAAAACAAGCTCATAGGTCAGATGCTTCTCCTCGTCAGAAAATACGTTGTGAAATCGTCGAGTTAGCAGAATCTTCAAATTCGACGTTGCAGGAGGCAAGTTTGAGGAAAAATATCCACGGATTTCAGCAGAATGCATTGCAACAGACTGGGTATACAAAAACGAAATCCGATCACCGAGATCCAAAAACATTGAAATGACTTCTTCTAGGATCCTGGGCTTCACGGTTTGGCGCACAAGTGCCAAGGAAAACTTTGAGAATGGCATGTGGTCCTCGTGCACTTTTTGAAACAGTTTTGGGTCGTTGATGAGAAGCGGAACGGCAAGCACACCCTGGGCCAGCAATGGCAGAATCTGCAGGAATATCCAAAGGGTACCAAGATTGGTACGATCCAACGAATCCGCGCAGTTTAATCGGAACAGCGACCGCTGCTTCGTCACAATCGAAGCACCACCGGAAGAGTCCGAAGAAAAGGAACCCGTGGTCACATTCATTCTGCTGAACCACGGCGAGATCTTCTCCCAAAATTCGGTGACTGTAAGTTCGAAGCCGATTGCCTTGATTTTCGAATGCCAATCGAATGTTACCAAGGACAATTCAGGGGTCCGAAATTTAGAATAACTGTCTAAATCTTTTCTTGCAAAGTGGCGAGAGAGCTGGTCGATGCACTCCCCGTACGTATCGGAAAGCAATTTTTCCTTTTTTCCAGCTTCCGTGCGCAAGAGAGACACGCAAAACACATCATTGCGCCCATCTCCAATTTGATCTAGATGCAGAGACGGACGATCCGCGGTAGAGTTCTCGGCCTCAGCATCAACCTTCTGTCCGGCATACGGCCCCGGCGCGAGTCGGTACGCTAATGAATCAAAGTACGATCGAGAATAGCGAAACGGGGAGCTGGTGTCAATAAAGATCTCGGTGGATGTGCCCTTTGTGTCCTGATGCCAGTGAATCGGGACAGTGCCCCGTCTCCACGTGTAGGACGACCATCGAAACAACCGATTCGCTCCATCCGGGAACTCCATTGTCGAAGCAACGGTTGGTTTTCCAGATCCATCCTTGGCCACCGGCACATAGTGCGAAACGACATCAACTTCCCATTCGTTGCCGGCTCCGCCTTCGTGGTTTAAACCCCGTGCACGAAACCGCGTTCCAGGATGCGTAGACTGGTGTCTGGCAATCATAACGCAGACCCAATTGGCGACCACCTCTTTGTCCTCGTACTTGAAGAGCGCACCCTCGTGCAAAATCCTGGCAGAGACCACTCCTTGCAGCAGGAACACGCAATGCGGACGGCATTCCAGAAAGCTCCATGGCTTCGCAAGGTGTTCGTTCCACAAGAACGACAAGTCGGGATCAGTGTGAGGAGCGTCCAATGTCGGAAATGGTTTCGTGAGGTCAAGACCTTCACAATAGAAGTGGTAATCGTCGAATGAAAAGTCCACCACCAGTTTATCGGCCTTCGCAGCAATCTTCAGGGTCGCAGGGTCGTCCTTCACCATGGATGGATCGGGGCATGGAACAAGCGGGCACCGTTTTCTAATGCTGATCCAGATCGCCTTTTCCACCATGTAGATCTCCACTGGCGATGCCCCATGGCCACTCATGGACGAAGGAATTTCAGAAAATGCACCGAGAAAAGGGAACTCCGCAACCTTTTCGCGCCGAGTAATCATCGCAATGTGAAGATACAAGGGCGTATGGATCGCACCAATCAATCCACATCCAGAAACCCTTTCAGAGACATGGAAATGTTTCGACAAGAACCGGATCGCATCCTGGACAGACGCAAACAAATCATGGTTTGGAATAGCAGAGTACGTGACCTCGCCCGTGAACTCGTCAATTGCAAACACTTGGACATCCGGTCGAGTGCTCAGCGAACTCACAAGAAAACACGGGCCTTCTTCTGTCCTCAGAAACAAGTGTTGCGTCGAGCGAGGAAGCGTACGAAGAGACATGGCGGCCACAAGTGTATGGAGCGGAACAATAGATGTGCGGAGCAAAGGAAACAGCGAGCGACACAAACAAGGAGAGAAGGATACTGGATCTCTCAAACCCAAAACAGGGAAATTGGAAAGCTCGCCCGTTGTCGAAGTCGTCAGCCTATCTAGGTTTTTTATTTATTTTTTACAGTCGTTGCATCTCCTCGACGCTCCCGAACATCGAAATGCAAATAGGGGAAAATAGTGTGCAATTCTTTCCTTTTTTCTTTATATTTTATTTTACTGCATTTCCACTCACGCCCCCCTTCTTCTTCTTCTTCGTGGGCGGGTGGAATGGAGTACGTCGTTGCAATTAGACATCTCCCATGGATGCCGCATCCCGTTTCCGAGAAGCAGAGCGCCGGCCTTTCCGCCCGGACAGACGAGTCTTCTTTGCAGCGTTTGCGGACGGCTCGGCCTCGGAAGCGCGTTTTGCTCCGCGCCGCTTTTCTTTCTTGACGTCCAAGTCTCGATGGATAATCTCGTCTCGTGACTTCCCGGAGTCTCCGTCCACCTTCTCAAGCCGGTCTTCCAGCTTGACAATCGTTCCGAGCCCCTGCTTTTCTTGCGATATCAAATATGCAGGATGATCCTTTGACACATCATCTGCCATTTTCCGAGCCCCGGCGGCCTTGGCGTCTTCCGGAGTTTCAAACACGTTGTCAATAAACCCAGCCCGTGTTCCCGAACGATGTGTCCACTGGACATGGTCTCCTTCGTGAAACCGACCCATTTCTCACCTTTTTGCAGTATTCCTCTTCGTATTCTTTCTTTTTTCCCGAAATAACAGAAAGGGCCGGAATGGTTCTTCAGTGAATGGAGCCAATGACGATGAAAGAGTAAAAGCGCCCGGCAATCTTAACAACCACGCATTTTCCCGCCGCACTTTTGTGGATGTCGCAATGTGTATGGTTGAACTTCAAGTCGCCCGACGCAACCGCTCCTGGGGGGCATCGAACGCCAGGAAACGAAAAAAATCATCCGCCACCAGAGGTCCCCCCGCGATCGTCATCGATGTCACACACACACACACACACACACATACGCACACATACAGAGCATCAGTAGCGGCAACGCTTGCACTCCTCGGGATGATTATTTCTTCTTCTTTTTCCCACCTTTTTTGGCCTTGCCCTTCTTTCCCTTTCCGCCGCCGCCGGCCGTGGCGATCATGCCCTTTGGAATTGTAATTGGTTTAATTTCGGGCGCAACAAACTTGAACGATTGCAGCTGGAACTTCTTGATCATGTCCAGATTGCGTTGCACAATCACAAATCTCGGATGGTTTGCACCCACCGAGTTTTTCAACCGAGATATCGCGGACTGAAGCAAATCCAGCGACTGAGCCACGTCCCCCATTGCATAAAGTGTTGCCGCAAGGTTGTTTTCTGCCCCTGCAATATCCACGGCTTCTGCATCAAACGCCAACCGCGTTTGCAGCGTCTCGACAAAGAGAGGCCTTGCTTCGGCATACGCCTGAGCATGGTGATATACCGCAGCACAACACGCGCATGCCGAAGCTTTCAGAAGGGCCGTTGTAGTAAGTGAAGATGCTTCTTGAAACGCCTGCATCGCAGCATCGTCATCGCCCATGGACTGATACACGGTCCCGGAGGCCATTTTGAACCAGGACTCCACGTCTTCGGGAGAAAATGCAGGAACGGTGCCTTCGTTCGCAAGGTTTTGCCATGTTTCCAACGCAACTGCATACGTATCAATTGCCTGGTCCCAGAATCCCGAATCGTGGTAGGTTTGAGCGACACATAGAAGAGAAAGACAAGCTTCTGGCGCTCCCGCCGGTGCCGTCATCACTTCACGAACAACCGACGGCACCGCACTGGCTCCAATCGTCCTGTTCATACTCTACCGCCCCCCTCCAAATGAACCGAAAAAAAAGGGAAAAAAAAAACCAAAACCAAAAACCAAAAACAGATCTGAATAAAAATTATATATAAACCGCGCTCCAAAACTGGAAAAAAAATGGTTGTCGGAACGTGATGGAGAAAAATGAATACTTTATGTGAATTCACAAAAGAACAACGTTTGGAACGGAGAGAAGAAAATAGTAATAGTAAAATGATAAAAACCACTCAACGGACATTTTGACTGCGGCGTTCATGCTGGCTGTAGTGACAGGCGTCTCTCCCCCCAACGGCTGAGTTTTTTACTCGGAATGAGAGAGCAAAAAGAAAAGAAAAGGACCAAGACAAAAAGAGGGCGGTTTGCCAAAAAGACCGCATGATTTCTCTCCTCTTTCTTTTTCTTTTCAAACACGTTTTCTTCTTCTTCTTCTTCTTCTTCTTCTTCATCATCATCATCATTGTCTTTCATTCATTTTCATTTTCTCTTTTTGTTCCATCAAAGACTGATTTTAGCAAGTTACAAAAAGATGGCGAATCGAGCTGTTCTCCAAGTATTCGAGACTTATCAGAAGTCGCGCGTTCAATTTGTGCAAACGGTTGCCGAGCTTGCTAATCGTCCTCAGAATGTAGAAGCGCTACAGAATGCTGGTGTGATGGCTCTTCTGCGTCCACTCTTGCTTGACAATGTCCCTTCGATTCAGCAGTCGGCTGCGTTGGCACTTGGCCGTCTTGCGAACTATAACGACGAACTCGCAGAGGCGGTTGTCTCGGCGGAAATTCTTCCACAACTGGTGTATTCGCTCGCCGAGCAGAACCGGTTTTACAAAAAGTCGGCGGCGTTCGTGCTTCGAGCCGTTGCCAAGCACTCTCCGCAGCTGGCACAGGCAGTGGTAGACTCGGGGGCTGTGGATTCGCTCGTTACATGTCTGGAGGAGTTCGATCCTGGTGTGAAGGAGGCTGCCGCATGGGCGCTGGGATACATTGCACGTCATAATGGCGAGCTTGCACAGTCTGTCGTGGATGCTGGTGCTGTACCATTGCTCGTGCTGTGTGTCCAGGAGCCCGAGCTGTCTCTGAAGAGAATTGCAGCATGCTCGCTTGCAGATATCGCCAAGCATTCTCCGGAGCTCGCACAGGCCGTTGTGGATGCCGGTGCGATTGCCTACCTTGCTCCGCTCATCCAGTCTCCGGACGCAAAGCTCAAACGACAGGTTTGCGCCTGCCTTGCACAGCTTGCGAAGCATTCCTTTGAGCTGGCCGAGCTCGTTGTCGAGGGACAGATCTTCCCGAAGATCTTCCATCTTCTCAAGGATGTGGACGAAGTTGTCCGCAAGAACGCAGCAACCACTATTCGCGAAATCGCAAAACACACCCCAGAGCTGGCGCAGTTGGTTGTCAATGCTGGTGGCGTTGCCGCGCTTGTTGATTTCGTGACAGATGCAAAGGGCAACTCCAGACTTCCGGGAATCATGACTCTCGGATACATCGCTGCCTTTTCAGAGACACTCGCACTCGCCGTCATCGTTGCCAAGGGAATTCCTCCTATCGCCCATGCATTGGTCACGGAGCGTGAGGACCATATTCGAGCAGCGTCTGCGTGGTCGTTGGGCCAGATCGGGCGACATTCGCCGGATCACGCGCGCGCGATTGCCGATGCCAATGTGTTTTCAAAGTTGTTGGACGCATACCTTGCTCCGGATGCCTCGGACGATCTCAAGACCAAAGCAAAGCGAGCGCTCAAGTCTGTTGTCGAGAAGTGCGTGCACCTTCCTGCCCTGGATTCTCTTGTCAGCAAAGACACTCCGCCAAACATTCTCAAGTATGTTGTTCACCAGTTTGCAAAGGTCCTGCCACACGATGTTGCAGCTCGCAGAGAGTTTGTTTCCTCCGGAGGACTTCAGAGATTGCAGGTCGTCGACGCCGAAGCTGGGTCCAAGCTTCGAGAAGGAGTGGATGCCATCAACTCGTGCTATCCGGAAGAAATCGTTCGCTACTATTCGCCAAATTATGCACAGACATTTGCCGATAAGATCGAGAACTACAAAGTTGTCGCATAATTCGCAGATCTTGGATTTTTTCTGGCGGTTATCGTATCCTCTTTCTTCTTCTTCGCTTCTTCTAGCTCTGTCTCTCTGCTGTAATAATTCATGATATATAGGTTGCTCAAGAATTATCATCACTACCATATTTCATTCATTCATCATTTTATACATACCGCCCACAGCATGCAGTTCATCACGACCCCGTCTGTTGCAGGTTCGATGGCGTTGCGTCTGCAGCCGGCTGTGTCATAGACAAGAACGGGAGGGTAAATTGGATTCCAAGGTTGTCCAGCAGCATCGATGTTGCCTGTCGTGTATCGGTGGTATTAAGTCGTATGGAAAACCAGCTGCACTGCTCCAGCTCCTCGTATCTGGCCAACGTCTGGACAATAAAGGCGTCATCGACTTCGCCGAGTTTCTGTCGGATCGACCGTTCCTCATCCACAGCAGCCACCATGTATCGTTGAGAGAGTCGCAGTTTGATGATGTCCAATTCGGTATGGCAATAAACAATTTTGGATGGAATGATCTTCGTTACTTCCTTCATCATGTCCAGCAGATGCGCATTTCGGTCATTGCTCGACGCGTCCCTTCTATAGACGTACGGCGTCAAGAATGATCGATCGAAAAACACCAAGCCGTGTCGTATGCTAGACGGATCACGCGCAAACTGTTCCTGATACTGCTCGATTGACTTCAGCAATCCAGAAGTCCACTTGAGCGACATGCAAGATCCAGCTGGATCATACTGGGGATACTTGCTGCAAAGAGACACAAAGTTCTCCAATCGAGTGGAAAAACCCATCTTGGATAGACGGCTGCACACAGTCGACTTTCCAACAGCCGCACATCCTTCCAGAAAGACAAACCGCAGTTCCGACGCCTGCTTCTGCTGCGAGAACTTTGCAGGATTCACTGCAATCGAAGTCAACGTCGATTCATATCCTCCACGATTCAAAAGAACCCGACTTGTCCTGATCATTGCAACACACTTCGCAATCTACCCAACCCCACAAAAACAAAGGAAGAAAGCATCAACGTAAAATAAAAATAAAAATAAAATAAAAAACAGCAGCAACGTGAAATCAAGGAATGAAAAAAACAAAAAAAAAACAGATCAGCTATCGACAGCCCTGTTTTGCACTTCCCGGCGTAATTTCTGTCGTACGTTTCTCATTCTGAATGCAGGCTCGATTTGTTCGTTGGTCCGCAAATGAGGAAAAACAACAACAACAGCAACAACGACAACAAAGTGTCCAAAAATGCATATCTTAAAAACATTACAACGCATGCCCAAATAAGCACCGTTGCTTTAGTTCAAAATCACAAATTCGTCGAGTCATAGCATTCCTGCTCACGAGGGGATTCATCACACGGCAATTTCAGAGCACGTGAACATTCTTGTATATACTGAAAAGAAAATCAAAAGCATAACGTCACGTCGACATGATGCGCTCGCCGAATGTTCCCTCTTTGCGAGTGGAGGACTTGGAGAGTGCGTCTCCGGGAACATTCAACTCGGTCATCGCGTCTCGTCTGCAGATTCTTGAGGATCGAATACAAGAGTTGTCGCGGTCGAACAATGAAGTGGTCCGCGAGCTTCTCGATGCACAGGAACAGTCAAAATCATTTCAAGATCTGAATTCATCGTTGCATTTAGAGCTCGATGTCGTCAAAGCTCGATGTTCAGAATTGGAAATGCAAAGGCATAAGGACAGCAGCAGCAGCAGCAATAGCAACAACAACAGCAAGAACAACAACAACAACAACATCAGCAGCAGCAGCACCACCAATGAGGCGGATTTGTATAATAGAAAAAACTTGCTGATTAATGCATCTTCAGCAACATCGCAACTGCAAAGACGGGATGTGTACAGTCAAACGTATTTTCCGGAAGACTGGAGTGGAGATCGCGGCGAGAACAGTGTGTCGTTAATGATTGAGCGGGCTTCCAATGTCTTTTCGAGGATATCGGTGTCGGAGATCTACAAGGAACAGACGTGCATGCGCGATGCGCTATCCGCTCTTTGGCAGCGAGTAAGTGATATGCACTATGAATTGCAAAAGCTTGTTGAGACAACCGCCCATCATCAGAACCATTTGCAGTATGCACTGGACATTCTTTTCCAGGAATATTTATTTGTGAAATCGGGAAGAGATCATTTTGCAGCCAAGGCGATGGAAGTCCGCGAAGAGTGTGTTGTGGCTGCGGAGAAGACGGACAGTTTGATGAAGCGGTATCATGCATTGTCCCACGCCCTTGCAGATCGGTACTCGCAATCCCAGTCACTGTTTGCTTCTCTGCAGGATGAGCTCGAGGCAGTCCAGTCCTTTGTGTACAATGGCATGCGACGCTTGCAGGACGAGTTTCAAGCCCAGTCAACTGAGCGGGATGACCGGGTGCATAATCTGTCGGAAAATGTCAGAGAGACGACGAAAGAATATCATCGAGTGAAACAACAATGGAAATTTTTGATTCGCCAGTTCCTCTTGGTGAAGGACTTTGTTACTGGGAAGAGCCGTGACCTCGATGCGAATCGCTACGTGGGCAAGGAGGCAGACGCGTGGCCTGAAATGGATTCCGTGGTTCAGCGATTGATTTTGCCAGCATTTGCCCGTTTGGAAGAGTTGAACGTGAAGGTGGACAATGCTGTTGTTGACAAGGTTGTTGCTCTGAGTTCTGCAATCAAGAATGACATCAATGTGCACGAAATCAACGCACTGGCGACGATCGAAGAGCGGCTTTCTGCGGTTGAGAAGATTGTTGAAGAGAAGGTCGAGCAGCGCTACAAAAATCGGATATCGGATTTAGAAAAGACTGTTCAGGGGTATGTGGCACGCGTGAATGATTTCGATGCCCACGTTCTGCAGATCAAGGCGCACCAACGAGATGAGTTGTTTCAACGAGAGATGCGGATTGAGGAATTGGAGGACGAGAAGAAGCGGCTTGTTCTGCGCCACGAGAAGGAAATGGAAAAGGTGCGGGTAGAGTGCGATGAAAGCCTTGGTTCTGTTGCAGAAGAGAACCTTGTCGAGGTGAAGAAATTGAATGATGCCATGGGAAACTTGAAAATTGAACTGTTTCAGGCGCAGCAGCAGAACCAGGAACTGGACCAATCTTTGAATTCCAAAATCAGGAAAATGGAGTCCATGATTGCGGACTTGGAGTCTTCAATGGCGAAGGTTTCGAGTGACCTTCAAACCACGCAGAATAATCTTGCCATTTCCGAAACCTCGCTCGCTTCAGTAACTGCGCAGCTTTCCAGCTTGCAGGATGTGCACCAACGCGGTCTCGAGGATTCTGCAACTCGAACAACGGAACTTCAGCTCAAGGCATCCTCGTATCTTGAGGAAATTAATCTGTTGCGAGTTCGTCTTTTTGACACCGAAGCTGCTGCAGAGCAAGTAAGATCCGCATTTCAAGCGTCTTCCCGAGACTGCGACGACAAGTCTGCACAGCTGGAGGCTCTGACAAACAGATCTGAAGTCGAGTGTGCATCCCTACGATCGGAATTAGCTAGCAAGGATGCGAAGATCCTAGACCTGTCGAGAACATCGAGCGAGTGGATTTCCAAGTTTGATGTGCTTTCCGCGGAAACAATTGCATTCCAAATGCAGGTTGCCCATCAGTCTTCCGAGATAGATCGTCTAAATGGAGAATTGAAGGATGCGGCAGCGGATCGCAATCGGTTGCAAGTTCGTCTCTTTGAAGTTGAGCAGAAATTGCTGTCAACGGAAGAGGAGTTTCGATCCTCTCGACAATCGCTTGAGCACGTATTGGAACAAAAGAATGCATCATTGTCTTCCACACAAGAGATGCTGTGCAAGGTCGATGAAGAATATGCTGTCTTTCGGGATGCTTCCGCAACCGAATGGCGCTCGTTGGCATCGTTTTTGGAGACTTCGCTCACAGCACTTTCGGATCAATTGTTAATGCAACAGTGCGTTCTTTCCTCTCGAATGAACCAGGAGGTGGCGAAATGGAAGCAGGTGATAGTTAAAGCATGCGCTCTGTGCCAAGCAACGCAATCTGAGGTTTTGCGATTGTCCAAGCGTCTTACGGCTGCTGAATCGTCGGCAGACTCCTGGAAGACTGCTCATGATAACCTTATGATCAAATCACAGGAGGACGAGTCCCTGCACGGTTCTCTCGTTTCTGCGCGTGAGAGCCGAATCGTAGTCCTTGAGGCCCAAATTCAGTCATTATCAACGTCCCTTGACGGCAAGTCGACCGATGTTGCAGACTTGACAAGCAAGTTGATGCAGACTGAGAGCGATCTGCTGCGCACTCTTGAGGAGCGCGACTCGACGAAAGCGCGGTGCGATCAGCTGACTGGTGATTTGACCTCTTCGCAGCAGTCCTTGCAGGAGTATCTGATGGCAGTGGAGAACTGGAAACAGGCCTACGAAGGTGTGGTTGCACAGTTGAATGATGCTCGTGCAGATCTTAATTCGGCGTTGTCGAAGGTCGATTTGCTGTCAGAAACCATTCAAGGATTAGAAGATGCTGTGTCTGAAAAGACCGAGGCTCTTCAGAAGCTTCAAAAGGACTATCAGATTTGTGTTGTTCTGAAAAATGAATATGAACGGGCGGTGCAGGATCGTGATAAGAACATTAGCCTTCTTGAAACTCAGGTTTATGATCTGCAAACCGAACTATCCAACGTACGTCTCTCGAACTCTGGCCTGCTAGCTGATGTTGCTTCTTTGAAAATCGATCTTACATCTGCGTTATCTGAAAATGAACAATTAGCTGCGCAGCTCCTGTCCTTGAAGAGTGAGTTGTCTTCCGTGAAATCGATTGCCGATGAATTTCTAAACTTTCCCACAACGATGGCAGTCGCATCTGCGGCCCTGTCACAACGACTGCAAGCCAGTTCTCACAGATTGTCTTCATTGTTCGCTCGGGTTGAACGTGCTGACCAGTGCGTCCTTGCTTTGCGAAACAACTTTGCTGAAGCCTCGTTGCGTACTGATTCCGAGATTCGGCGTCTTATGTCCGTATGTCTGTCGGATTCTGTGATGTTCTGCAAGTCACTTACGAACACTGTGTTGCAGAGCATGAATCGACTGAACTCTCGAGTAGATTCGGCTGTTTCTCAAGTGCAATTATTCTCCTCCGCCTTGTCGGATTTGCGATCTGAGAATACTGTTCTCCACAATCGCATTCAAGAGTATTCAACGTCTGTTTATTCTTGGAAAGCCGCATTCGAGGAACTGTCCGCAGTCCATGAAGAGAAGATCCAAGCCGCCAATGAACTGTCTGTGCAGACATCGTCGCTGCGCCGCGACGTAGCGAACCATGAACTGGCTTTCCAGTCCTTGACGCATTTGAACCGCGAAAACACCGAAGAATTGCAAGCGCTGCGACAGCAAGTGGCAGAGATCCGCGCAGAGTTAGAGGAATCGAAGGAAATTCGGCAACGACTGGTGGCAGAGAATGCGACGCTTGCGGAAACGGTTTCAGACCTTGCAGGCCGAGAGCGCATTTTGCAGCGCGACTACAGTATCTGCTTGTCTCTGAAGAACGAGTTTGAGCGCACTGTGAAGGATCGAGACGCAGAGGTTCTCTCTCTGAACGAAGAACTGCAACATGCTCGTAACACATTAAAGGATCAAATGGGCTCGTACTCTTCACTCTCCGATTCATTTGCTGCTGTCAAAAGCATCCTCGACACAAGAGACACGCAGTGGAAAGAAGCAGCATCCGATCTTCAGGCGTCACGCTGTGATGCGAATTCAGCATCGTCTCTGTTGCATGCATTGCAATCACAAACGCAGGCGCAGTTCGCAGCGCTCACAGTTTCGGTTGAATCTTCTCTTTCTGAAGTATTCAGGCGCATCGGCCATCTCACGTCGCAGGTTTCCACTTGTTCCGGGTTCATTTCTGGACAATTGTGCCGGCATGGAAACATGGAAGCGTCGCTGTTGGGCACCATTGCTGCACTGCGGACACAGCTGCGAGTCGTTTTGCAGTCTGTCGAAGATTATGTCACGGCTTTCACCTCCGTTCTTGGACGCTCTTCTCACGGATTTCTCCAAAGACAGGCCGTGATGGAAAATCGACTCCTGCTTCTGTGCTCGAATCTTGCATTGGTGAAGAGGAGTGTTTCCCACGCTCGTGATGCAAGTGCGCATGAGTTGGATCGAAGAAACCACGAGAATCGCGAACTCTGCAGTGAAATCGAGGAAACTCGCCAGAACGTCGCTCGGGCAGAGGCAACTGCACGGGATCTTGCGGATCAAATGAAGGCCGTGAATCTGGAAAAAGAGCGTTTGCTGCAAGATTTATCAGCTCGCAATTTACAACTTGACGAATCTGTAGCCAAATACGAGGAGTTGGAATCAACCACACAGCTTGCAATGGATCGTATGACCCGGAACGTATCAACATCCTGCACCTCCAGTATGCAGATGTGTGAATCAGTTGCATCCGTGCTGCAGCAGGTTGTGGACAATTGTGCTGGAAGGCTGAATCGCTTGGAGACGGGTCATCGGATGGCACTTCAGCTGCTATTGCGTGACTTTCGACGACGCCAGGAAAAGATCCGAAACCTGGATGCGTTGTTGGCGCACGCCATTGAATCTGAAAAGGCTTTAAAAGCTGAATGCGACCAAAGGGAGCGTGCATCGGCTACGCGGATCGCAGATTTGGAAGGCGCGCTATCCGATCGTGACGGTGCTCTGCTCGAGAAAGGCAAGCTGCTTGCTGACTTGCGCGAGCATGCTCAATCCGTCTCCAAAGAACTGATTTGTGCACTGGAAAATGTATCTCTCGGTGCATCAACTATTACTGCGCTGCAGAAGGATGCTAGCATGAAGGACGAGCAGTTGGTGTCGTTGAGGTTGTGTGTACAGAGTTTGACGCAAGAAATCGCGGAACTGCAATCCAAACACGATACTCTGGCTTCCGAGCACGTTGTCGCAGCTGCAAGCCTGTGCAGTACAAGTACGGAGCTGGCCGAGTGTCGAGAGGCGTTTGCAAAGCAGCTGAAAGACATTTCGGACGAGTTTTCGCAGGTGAAGCTCGGGGCGGATCGACAGCGCATGCAAGCGGATCGGGCCATGGAAAGACTGACTGCACAGAAACTCGAAATTGAGCACGAAACTGCGCAGATGGCGGATGTCCTAACAGAGTGCAAGCTCCGTGTTGCTGATCTTGAGGCAGCACTGCTTAAAGAAAAGGGCAACTTTGAGCGAGTCGAGTTGTTCGAAGAATCGACGAAACGTTCCTTTGAAAAAGCGCTGGAGGATTTTCGCAAGAAGACAGCCGAGCACGACTCGCTGTTGGAAACAAATGCCTCGCAATCGATCCGCATTCGACATTTGGAGTCGACGAACGCAGAGCTCGAAGCCGCTCTCGGGTCTCTCCGCGAGGAAAATCGCAAGATATTGGTCGAGTTGTCCATGGTGCAAGGCCAGCTGGCCGTGCTGCGTGGTGAGGACTCGGCCCACATCATGGACCATTCGGTTTCGTCGTTTATGAATCGACGAAAGGAGACCGATCTTCTGATTGGCAGAGCTCGCAGCTCTTCCAAGACCAGCAATCCCGGCGATCAAGGCGCGTCCGACCATCCTCCCGAAGCTCTCGCCTCTCGATCCAGAACCGGATCTGGAGCGGATGCTCCTCCTAAACCGCCTCCAGCATGAGTTTTGCTTTCGTTCTGTCTGTACGACGCCCCCAAAGTACGCTCCAGGTCGACGCCTCTCCCATCTCATTGCGTGGCACCATTCTTGTCTGCTATAACTGTCCTGCCGAATGTTGTACCGGTACATACCTTATATATATTCTTTGCCAGACGTAAACAATAAAAGGAAAACTTTCCGTCCCGTCGCTCTTTGATTTCCGGAAAAAGTCTTGTCTTCCTTCCTCTCCAGACGATCGTCTTTGCCACATCGTGGTTATTGTCACTCTTGTATCTTTTAGTCGTCTTTCTGAAGCATTGCAGCTGTACACTACTGTTTGCGAATCGTACGTCGTGGTAGTGGGTGGTGGTGGTTGCCCTTTTTTTTTTTTGAAGATGAATGAAGCGGCAGTAGCACAGCTATGGGGCACTAATCGTCGGAGTGTGTGGCAAGAAGCGGTCTCTTTATATGATGACGCGATTTCGGTTGTCGCAGACCAGAATTTGCACAATCGGAATAAGCGCTATCATCTTGACTTGCATGCACTGGATGTGTGGGTCCGGCATAAGCTTACGCAAGACATTCAGCAGCGAGTTCCGAAGCAGCTCACGGTCTTTGAATTGGCCAAGATTGTGCAACTCAAGATGACGAGGTCGACGTTCCGTCCTCGAAATCAGTCAATTGTGGAGTCGAATACAAACGACAAGGTTATGCGTGCGACTGCGACGGCATTTTCTATTATGGACCAAGCGTCGTCGATCGAGCCTCTCAAGAAGGCAATGGCGGTATTGTGTAAGCTTGCCGGAGTCGGCCCTGCAACGGCGTCTCTTGTGCTGAGCATTGTGTATCCTCACTCGGTTCCGTTTTTCGATGAGCTGCAAGCACGTGTTGTTCTCAACGTGTCTGAGGTGTCGTTTACACTCCGGACGTTCGACGAATACTATCAGCTTGTTATGCAGAAGGCCAACAAGCTCAGGCTGCATCCGGCGGATGTTACGTGTGCGCTGTGGACTGCATCGGTGATTACCATTCCGTCACTTGCTGGAGCACCGGTCTTTGAATCAGATACAGATGATGCTGAAGACAATATTCTCGACAAGATTCAAAGAGCCGCACAGGAATCGCAGCGAGACCATTTCGACGCACTTCCAAAAGCGGTCTCATCAAAGTCTGCCATGTTGTCATCTTTGTCTGTATCATTGTCATCTTCCTCCTCCTCCTCCTCCGCCTCATCATCGTCATCATTATCGTTGTCGGCGTCAGCGTCGGCGTTTCTTGTTCCTGTGAAATCTGCAGAGGATTCTGCAAAAACCACGATTGTCGAAGATCGCGAATTTGACGCCGTTCGAGCATTGGCACTTGCAACTGATGGTGCCGCAGAAAAGGCCGAGGAAGATACAGTCGAAGTCGATGATGCGTTCTCGTTGCTCGCGCAAACTGTCGAGAGATTGCAGCAGGAAACCGCAGAAGTTCCACCCCCGCCTGCCAAGAAGCCCAGAACATCAAGGAATGGCTGAGCTTCACTTGCGTCTTTCCGATTGTCTGTATTGCGTGGGCTCTTTGCGAGGGCTCTTCTTCCCTCTGTCTGGATATGCTCATCGTCTCGATGACTATTGGCGCTGCAGTCCATGTTTCGACCGGCGGCGGGAGGGAGTCGTCGTCGGCTGTACGTCCTCTGGCGGTTCGAGACTGCGACGTTTTGACGTTTTGATGCTCTCAGCCAACACGTCCATTCATCTGCATGCACGTCCATTCGGGCTCTGGTCGCATCGATCCTTGAGCGTTGATGTGGGGGGGAGGGGGGTAAACTGCAAAAACTCTCGAAAAGACAACCCGACTATCAGCGTGCGTCGCGGTTGGCCCACTTTTTACCCCGAACTATCGTTTGCTGTTGCTCCGCGTATTTTATATATAATTCTTGTACTCTGCCATCGTCCTCCACAACGAAGTATCGACGAAAAAAAAACAAACAACAACCAATATCGATACCGATACTGAAATCAAACTAAAGGGAAAGAAAAGAACAGAAACGAAACACGTGCCATCTGTTTTCAATGTCGCAGGTCTCGTTTGCGATTCCACCTCTGGATCTGAGCCAGCAAGATGAATGCAATGGCGTCGGACTTGCACAGACAGCACGACGGCGGTCACCGATTCCCCCTCCTAACGGCCCTCCGCCTGCGGGGTCTCAGACAACTCGTGCTCGACCGGTGCCGCTTCTTGTGCGGCGTGGCTCTTCGCTTCGAATTGGTACCACTCGCGAGGGGTCCCCTTCGTGGGACCAGCGAGGACAGACACCACCGACCGTTCCCGAGGTGCCTCTTGATGCGCCTTCCTTGCGCAAGACTAGAACACACTTGCTGATCAACGAGTATGTGGAGTGTCTCACACCACGGTCTGCAGGCAGATTTATGGTTGACATCAAGCGGAAGATGGAGCGATTGAAGGAGTTGCAGGGGAAGTCTCTGCTCACGGTGCTGGGCTTCTTTGACCACGCGGGGCTCATGAAATTGCGGTCTGTCTCCAGATCGTGGAGAGACGCAGTAGGATTGCTTGTGCAAACATTGAACCTCGATTTCACCAAACACACGAATGTGCCTGGAAACCGTGTTGTAGATATGCTTGCGCACTTCCCGAAGCTAATACGACTTGAAATCCGAAGATCCAACTTGCTTCGAGATGACAATGTGTTCAGCATTCTTCGCTGCTGCCGTGACATGAAGCAGCTTCGTATCATTCACGCCGATTCGCTGAGCAGATTGCATTTTCATGAAGCCTTTCCAGTGGCATGCGGTGGACACCCATTCCAGATTGAAGAACTCGACATTCGCGCATGCAAGGCACTTGTTTCCGTGCAGTTTCCCTCCAATCCTGACATATTCCCGGGGCTCTGCAAGCTGTCGCTCAAGTCTTGTGGCAAGTTGGAAGACAAGGTTCTCAAGTGCATGAATGTTCCATCCAGGAAGGTGGACACACTGGATTTTGCGTTGTGCATTCGCCTTTCGGGTGACGGCATTATGCCGATGATCAAGGCCTGCGGTCCGAGACTCCAGAAGTTGTCCATCGCCCAGATGCGCGTTCCAGATGAATTCGTCAAGTCTCTGGTACAAGTATGCCCCAATCTGACGCATCTAGACGTTACGTCGTGCATTGCCGTCACAGACCAGGGATTGCAGGCACTGTCCCATCTGTCGAGCCTTGAATGGCTTGGCTGTTCCAAATGCGATCGCATCACAAATGTTGGTTTGCGTGCTTTGGCTGCCCCGTCAACTTCAAAGTGCCACGGCCTGAAGTACATCGATTTATCGGAGAACATGGGCATCACTGATCATGGTTTAAAAGGCATCGGGAAGGTTCTGAGAAAGCTGGAGACAGTGATTTTGAACGAAACTGCGGTGACGACCGACGGTGTTCGTGCTCTTGTTTCCTGTTCCGAGAATCTTCGTGAACTACAAGTGAGCGACTGCCTCCTGATCGACGGTTCAATCTGTGCTGACCTTGCTTTGAACTGTCCGAGACTGGAACGACTCGGACTTGCGAATAGCGTGGTGCGGTTTGAGCATCTCAAGCCTTTGAACCACAAGTGCAAGTTGCTCAAAACCTTGGATCTGACCAACACAAGATGCGTCATCGACAAATCAGAGATCAAGAAGCTCTTGTGGACATGCCACGGATTGACGCATGATTCCATCTTTCTCTGAGCACCGGAGAAGACTGCAGTGCTTTTAAAACCATTTTGAAGAAGAAAAAACAAACACAACAACATGTTTTTTTGCTGGTACAGATTTGTAGTGATCATATGTTTACTATTTTTTAATTCTTGCATTCTGAATCCTGCAGCACGCTTTCACTCTTTTCTGATTCGCTCCTCGAAGAATCCTCCTCGACTGCTCGAATGCAACTTTGTGTCCGAACAGCCAGACTTCTTGTTCTACGCCTTTTGGAAGAACGTTGTGTATCCAAAATAGCCTCCCGCTGAGAGCGCTGCGAGAACGGCGACGATCGACAACAGCCAAGCGATCCATCCGAGGAAAGATGACTGCGAAGAGTGTCCGCCCGCCCGCCCGTCCGGTCGAGAAACAACTTCCAAGAACGCAATGAGTTGGTCAAGTTCGGCATCCAATGTCCCACGAAAGTCATACAACAACTTTTCTTCCGGCGTAGCCACTCCGTCCACCGAGACGGAAATCTTCGCGGCTCGCATCCGCAGCACGTCTACTTCCCTCGATATTCGCGTAACTTCCTTTAACCTTGAAGATATGGCAGATCTAGAAACCGCAGAAACATCGGGGCATCCTGAGGGGGGCAGGGACGGCGAATCTGCTGCATAGAAGACATCATTAGTCGCCGCAAATGGCTGAGATTGCGGCTTTCCAGGAGCTCGGATCCACGGGACCACAAAGAAGAACACAAGAATGAGCATGAAAATGGTGACTCCCGGTATCAGATACTGAGCCATGCCGCCCTTTTCACCCTCACCCTTTGAACCAGAAAACAATTTGGACAACCTGCCAAGAAGCGAGGTGTCTTCTGCTTCCTCGAACGCCGGTCTCGAGGTCGCCACAGGAGGTGCGGCCAACGAGACAGGCAGATTCTCAGAGGTCGCGGCCGCTGCAGCAGCAGTCGGTTCCTCCGAGATGGTGATGCTTTGAGGAGCTGCAACTGCGCCTGCTGGAGAAACAGCAGCAGGACGACCTTCTGCCTTTTCGGGTACTGCGGGAACGGACCCTGCGGAGGACACTACGCTGAGAGGTCGCGTCATTCGCCGGCTAGTCCTGATCTGCCGCTCCTTTTCAACAAGCGCTTGAGCAGTGTCGATCCAAATTTGGTAGCTCGCAGTTGTTTCTTTGAACACACCATCCGTAATGCGACCTTTCCACAGCGTGGATTTGATGAAACGAACACCAAGCTCAATGTCCAAGATTGTCTTTCGGTCATCCTTCTCGATGAAATCCCAGCGAGACTCAATTCGAAAGGAATCCCCGTACGGGACATCCGCAGAATAGCCGGAAATTTCAACTTTGAGATGCTTGTTGTTGAGCCATTGATAGCGCTGCGTGAAAAACATTCTGGTCGACTTTGGGCCAAAAGGGACTTTGACGGGAGATCGGAATCGTGCATCGCGCAGGCAGCCAAACTTTCCGTAAGACTGCCACGGCGAAACGGAGATTTCGGAATCTCCGCGATTAACACAGTACTGGTAGAAACAGGGAGACGGGTCGGCAAAACACACATCAAACATCTTCTTGACCGGAATCTTGAATTCAGCATGCTTGACATGTTTAAACTGCGTATTCAGGCCCTCGTCCACAAAGGACTTTGCCTCGGGGGGTAAATCCTTTTCTTCGGCGCCTTCTGTGGCAGTCGTCGAGTTCAGCACAGACAAGTCATTTTCGACTTCATCGCCGTCGTCCCATTCGTCAATTCGAGGACGCGCAGCAGCAGCGGCAGCAACCGTAGGGATTGCCAGCGATGCAGAATCCGGATTGGCAGCCGACTCTCTATTTGTATTTTGCGTCGACGCGGTCGATCCACTCACAGCAGGACTGTTGTCGCTGTGCTGGTCGGCATCCTGCTCCTGATCTTGATTTTCGTCATGGTCCACTTCAGATCCAGACTCATCAGTATCGTCCGACTCGTCTCCTCCAGAATCCGAAGCGTTCTTTCCCGTTCGGTTCTTGCCATGACGTGCCTGGGCCTCTGCAGACAACTTCTCCAGAAACTCACTTGGGTCCTTTCCCGCAAGCTTGAGGTGGATCGACCACAGTTCCGTTAGCATCTTGTACGTTTGATTGCGGAACATGAAAGATGCAAAAAAGTACTTCTTTTTGCGAGTGATGATCTCAATCGCGTTCGGAATAACCTTTGCAAGCCGCCTCTTCTTGATGGCAATGATTTCTTGGAACTCGATTACGATCTTGGTCTTGTGCCCGAAGATGTTGGAGTAAAAACAGACATAGTTTTGGGAGATGTAGAGGCGCCCATGCAGCAGAATCTTCCCCTTCACGGCACAGGAGAAGTCGTCAATCAGCCTTTCGGAAGCCGGGACTTTGAAAAACAATCGAAATGCCTTGGACTTGTCTTCAGCCCTCGACGCAAGTGCCTTTTGTTCTCGAAAATACGCATCGGATGTCATCGACGCCGATCCCGGTGTCGGTGGTGCGTTCGTTCCCAGCAAAATACTTGATGAAACAGACCCCGCCATCGATGTCCGAACCGAGACTGGTCGTCCTGCTCCGTTGGCATCGGACACCGGATACGGAGAATTCGACGAGATCATTCCTCCGGAAGTCGGAATAGTCCCGTTGATCGTATGAGACCGACTTGATCTTGTCTCAATTGGCCCCGGAGGAGAAGGCGACGGAGATCCAGAACCCGATCCAGAACCAGACACGGTGCCGGCGGAGTCCTGGTTTGAAACGCTCAAATGTCCGTTTGCATGTGCATGGCTCGATGTCAACTCGTCCCCCTTTGCCTCCTCATGCTCCAGACTCGAATATGAAGCTGCTCTGTTCACCGCAGACGGAGTTGCAATTGCCAATGTACCATTTGGATCTGCATTACCACCACTACCACTACCACTACCACTACCACTGCCACTGCCATTGCCATTGTTACTGTTTGAATTCATTGTTGGCATGATGGGTGTCGCATTTGAATTTGGACCAGAAGATACGGAGTTTATTGGAGTCACGATGGATATCGAAGCACGAGGAGTACTAGACATTGAGATGCAAAACCCAAACCCACTCTAACACTTGATACGTATTTTTAAAAAATGAAATAATGAAAAGAAGAAGGGAGAAGCAAAAAGAAACTGGATCTTTGAAGATGATCAAAAAAAAGGATGAATTTCGGGATGATCAGTGAGCGGATAAATAAACAAGTAATGAAGCGAATGAAATGATATAGATCTTCAAAGGACAGAATACCAAGCAACGATGATGGAGGGAAAATAATGAAAAAGGACAAAGCATGAAGCACGAAGCACGAAGCACGAAGCACGAAGCACGAAGCATGAAGCACGAAGAAGAAAGCAGGAAGCAGGAAGCAGGCACAGGGGCGTTTCGAATGGTCCGTTCTCGAATCTTCCATCTGCCGAGTTCCCCTGAAAGACCCGTCCGTCGTGTTTTCGGCTGTTTGATGGGTCGGGAAGGGGATGTGCGATGCGCCAAAAAAACGGGCCGCACTACAGCAGTCGGCTAGCACATGCATCAATTGATCCTTGTTTAATTACTTAATTTTTTGGCGCGAAGCAGATTTCCCGCTCTCTGAGATTTCCCCGAAATGACAAGAGAGTCGGGGGACAGAACGAACCTCACGCAAAAGCCACAAAACTCAAATCAAAAACAAAAACAAAACAAAAACGAGAAACAACGCAGCTCTTTCTGAACGGGTTTCACTGTTTGTCTTGAATTGCAAATACTCACCCTGGCGCTCGCACAGACGCTCCCCATCTGTACGAGAGCGTGAGTGAATGCAGAGTATGAGCACCGTTCCGCATGATTTGAAAAACCTTCTTGTCCACCTATATCCTCGCAACGTATCTTATTCGGGGCGGTTCAAGATTCGAGATTTGCCCGGGTTGATAAGGGATCTCGCAAAGACATGCACTGGAAATCCTGCAATGCAAGACAAGCTGGTACGCTCGTTTGATGATTTCATCAACGAGTCTTCCAAGAACTTGCAGGATGCTTGTCGGCCGTTTGAAAATGCGATTCAACACATGGAAGATTCCGATGAGGCAACTCGCAGAATCGACAGCATGGTGTCAAGCGCGCTGGGAGAGACAATGTTTCGAACATTTCTTGCCGTTCCTCATATACAGGGCAGGATTATTGACATTCTTCTCGCGCAACTGGTAGCCTCCGAGAATGACGACGCAGTCCTGCTATTGTCTCAATTGCGCTTTATGGAGCACAAGTTGGAGGATGCAGAATCGTTGCTGGACGGCCTCGTGGAGGCTCTTGATCCGCTTTCTGCAGAAATTCAACGGGATGTTGTGTCGATTATCCCAGAGATTGCACTGGACCATGTGAGAATGTCGATCGTCGTCCGGTCGCTCCAAAAAATCATGCTTACGTACCCTCAGCTGACAATTGCATGTTTGGATGCCGTGACTAGACTCGGAAAAATAGATGAAAACTTGCAACCGCTGGTGGAACGAGCATTGTCTCTGCTCAACGCAGTGCAGTCCTCAGACCTACCGGTGCTTATCCGTTTTCTTTTCGCATTTGCTGCCGAATCCGACATTCCGAACATCATCCTTCAACTTCGAAAATCCATTGGATCTCTCTGCATGTTTTCGGAGAATGCGTCCGCGTTGGCCGCGAATCACCTTTCTGCCTCCCAGTCCTCGCAATCTGTCATGTCTCAAACCAAGCGAGATAAGCAGAGGAAATCCAATCTTGTGTCTGCGCACAGTCTGACAGCTCTGAATAGTGCAGAATCATCTTCTGCAGGAGTATTCTCGTCGTTCTCTGCGCTGTCTGCCTCGGAGGACCCGTCCTTACAGCGCGATTTGTCTCTTTGGATTCTCGATTCCATCCGAGCGGCACTGACCCTTCGCGCTGGCATTTCTAGTGTGTTCTTGAAGTTCTATCAGCCCCAGAAGGCCGCGGGCTTGCAAAACCGAAATCATCCATCGAGCACCATCGAGCTCGGCGGTGATGCACCGGCCAGAACGGTGGAGGCAGCACTGCTTTTTGAGCTGCCCCGCATACCGTTCCCATACTGCCCACTTGATGTATGGATCCTGTGCTTGTGTCAAGCAACCATGAATGGGAATGCGGCGGCTTCGACAGTCTTCTTGCGTTTTCTCATTCGAGAAGTGCAGTCGGGAGCGCTGCCTGCATCCTTATGGACAGCTGCGATTTCCACATTTCCTGCCATTGTGCGTGCCCTGTTTCCGTCGTTGCTCACGATAGCAAAGGCATTTCTTGGAGCTGCAAGGTCGCGGTCAGCGGCGCCCGATGTCTTACTGTTCCAGGCAGCGACGACCATTTATCTCTGGTTGTTTCGGCATACGGACGGCCACAACCTTTTCCGACACCAACTGTCTACCCAGTGGGTGTCCCACTGTTCTTCGGACCAGAGTATGCAGGTGGAAGCAGTCTTGTTTGTGCTGTCCAAACTGACACCTCATGAACGCATGTTCGTTCGGAGTGAGATTCATCTCATCGTTGATGTCATGGAAAGACTGTCGCATGAATGTGTCTTTCTGCTCTACATCGTTTTGTTGGGGACAGATCGTTCTTTCTACGACGAAAGTCTGATCATAATCCGGAAGCAGCTATCGCATCCGCTGGCAAAATACAAGCACTTTGGCGTCATTGGTGTCTGCGCGTTGCTGGACATGATTGGCCGCTCAACTCCCCATTCACGCAGAACGTCCGGACGACAGCAACAGCAGTATTCTTGCGACGCGAGATTTTTGGTGCCCGAAGGCGAACTGTCCGAGACGTTTCTGCATTTTTGGACAATGATCGAAGGATCTTCTGTGCCTTTGATGCTGCTAACTTTGTACCGCGTCTCCAATTTTTTCAGCAGGCGCTTTGCACAGGAATCCGAAGGCGGGTCGCCATCTTCCTTTGTTTGGGCAGTCCATCCAACGGACTTTCCGGCATCGTCGCGATGTTCGTCTATCCTTTCCTCTCTCCTTCCGCATCCGATTGCGCATCGCATCTCCACAACCTGTGTAGCGCTGCTGACAACTGCTTTTGCCGACGAAAGCCATTCGACGAGAGCACTCCCGTCGCTCTCGCAACGGCAACAAGAGACATACAGCTTGTTGTCAATCATGGTGACCGAGCACGCCGACGCCCTAAGCTCGTCCATCAACGTCCCTGCCTTGCTATCGACGGAAGACACAATACCGATTGTTTGTCTCTTTCCTCACATATTTCAAGTCGCCGCGGCATGCGATGTGTCTTTGCGGGGCAAATCCGACACGTTCGCACGACTGTTGCGGTCTCGAATTGAGATAGTTGAATTCCTGACGGACCACACGGTGGTGCTTGCTGAAGAGCGGAGTCTTATCCTGACATGCAAGTATCTTGCAATCGGCATCCTGCGCAGTGCCTTTGCTTGTCTGTCCTTTTGCAAGGTGGATTTGGAGACGATGTTTCAACTCGTGGCAGTGCTCGCAAAATTGGAACACGAATTCGTGCACGATGCGTGGCTGTTGCCAGGATGTTTCCAGTTTTCCATTGACTCCTTATTGAGATCGCCGTGTTTTGGTCCTGGGTTTTCGATTGCACCGCACAGACTAGACATGACGTGCCAGCTTCTGTCCAAGTGCCTGTCTAGTCCCACCGTGTCTCTTGCTGTTTCTACCGGATTTCTCCGAACATGTGCCCCCCAGCTTGAAAAGCCAAGTGGCGGCCCGACTGCCTCTGGCCCGAACTCTGGATACAACGTTTTGTTTTCGCTGACAACGGCTCTTTGCCAATCGCTTGAAGCATTGTCATCCAGTGACCTGCATTTTGCATCGGACATGTCTCTCCACTGGATTAGGTGCATGTCATATGTAGGTCCAAATTGGGAGGCGTGCACGCAGTACGTGCATCGCCTTTGGGACGAATCGAAGGATGCAGCCTCTTCGATTTTGGCTGCCCGATGTCTTCTTCGGCTATCACATTTCATGTTCGTGCAGTGCTGGCCGTTTCTGCAGACCGATTGGGGTTCGACGCTGAGCATCTCAGAGACAAAGTCGTTTCCGTTGGACAGAAGTACGCGATCAGCGATTCAAAGCGTTGATTCAGCACTTCTGTCGTTTCTCACAGCGCAATTTCCTGCATTTCTTCCCACGTTTTCCGACGCAACTTCGCTGGTGTCGGTAGTGGAACACTTGTCCTTCGCGTCGCTGATTCCACCAAACGTGCAGAAAACAAGCGAGAGCATCTTCATTCTGTCGAAGCGACTTTTGAATTTTCCATGGAGATTCACGACGTTTTCGTATCCTCCATCCTTGTATCCCTCGCTGATGTTGGCGGAAAAATATTCGAAGCCGGATCTGTCGCAACTTCAGGTTCTCGAAGCATTGCTAGAGGACGGCAAGTATCGAGAGACCCTGAGTTCTGAAGATGACGCACGGTCCGTCACCATGCATGTCAGCTCTCTCAAGCCTGCAGATCTTGCCTTTACATTGGCCCGTGTGTTTTCGCATGCGGCAGAGCCTCTTGCAGAAACCGGTGATATTGTTAAGCAGCTCTCAGAATACCTCGAGAACCCTCGAGGTCGTCGAGATCTGTGCGCCCTGAACAAGAACACATTTCCTACTTTTTTCCGAGTGACCGGAGTTGCTGCCACACTCGCGTTGCAAGTTCTTGGACACGGTTCGGGAATGTTTCGCTCTCACGAGCTGGTTGCTCTTTCGAAGCTTGTTGCGCTGTGGGACGGGCTGGTCAACGTTTGCAAGGTGGATCAGCGCAAATCCGTTATCCAGTCCTGCATCGCCGTTGGAAGATCGTTTTTGAGTTGTTTCAATTCGCAAATTTTCAAAAGGCTGGTGAAAACGCCGGTTCAGGACTTGTCCAAGGAGATTCCGACCATCTTCAAGTCGCTGTCCATTGCCAACCGCACGCTGCATGCACTGTGCGCCGATTCCAAGGCTATGCAGCATGCGGATCTTGCGACTGCTCAAATCCCGGCATTAAAGCGCGTAATTGAGCAGCACATCATTCGTGTTCCAAAGTTTCTCAAGCAGGTAGGGTTCGAAGGCCACCTTGCAATATCGTCGCTGAAACACAAGAATGTGTTCGGTGACGAGGTGTCATCGCAACTGATCGCCGCCGAAGACGAGCTGCAAGCCCAGACGGGAGGCGTCGACGACAGCGGCTCCGGCTCCAATCCCAACATGAAAGTCAGCTCGAAATCCAAAGGAAAGATCGCGAAATCTGTGAAATTGGAGCTTGCTGCTGGAACCCCAGAATCGAAAGCGGGTCTCGTCAGCTCCACGTGTTCCAAGACCGCCACTCCGAGAAAGCCGGGAGCTGGTGCAAGCGAACACTCTGGATCTACTGCACGATCAAATGCATCCGTCGCGGAGTCTCCGTTGTCTCCCATCAGTGCTGTGAAACATCTCGCCCGTGCCACCAGTGGGCATGCTGGAACTCCTGGTTATCGAAATCGAAATTGTCATCCGACAAGTGATCGAAGCGGTAGCGATGACCATGATGAAGATGAAGAAGATGACGATGACGATGACGATGACGATGACGCTCTGAAGTGGCTGTCAAACTATGGACGCAAAGACATGGTGGTGAGCAGCGTCGGCGAAAGAGATGGGGATTCCAAACACAAACGGAAACGCGGAAAAGACCATCGTGATGGGGACCGAAGGTCTGTCGCGCCGTCTGTACGCGATTCTTCAAAAAGAGCAAAACCGTCTCTCTTGCGCGGCGGCGTTTGGAAGAAGCCTCGCTATTCGGTTGTGGACGAAGCGGTAGAAGAAGCAAATGGCACGGACGATGGCGACGAAGCAGCGTCGCCGATCCTGGAAGACCTCTCGGACCAATATGATGCTTCCATGCTTGCCTTGGACGACGACGACGACGACGGCGACGACTAGGGGAGTGTTCATTGTACAACTGGAAGGAGAGAGGGGGTGGGGTGGAGTGGTACCGTAAAAACACACCCGATTGCGTCACTTGCCACGAGTCAATTCGACTGGAAACAGCACCGTCTTGCGCAAGTGTTGTGAGTGGATTTTGATTTTTTTGTTTTGGAAAACCCATGCAGCCTGAACACGTGTCGCTATTCTGCTCGTTGTCAGTTGCCAAAACAACAACACTCCGAAACACAAGTGCACACAAAAGACACAAAAAACACGCTGTTACCGTCATCAATCCATTTCGTTTTACTAAACAGAACAGCATTGCAGCATCCATCTAGTGGAACCCAACACTGTTTGCGCACACACATTCTTACCAGCCACACGTCGGAACAATCCTCGTGAGGATGCGAAAGTTCCAGACACGGGAAATTTAAACTGCGAGTCGAAAAAAGAAAAGGAAAAATTGTAAGTAAACGAACCAACGAGAAACGAAGAGCAGGACTAAAGAGAAAGAAAAGACTTGAAATTGTTGAAAACATACAACACTTGCGGTGGACGACAGAGGGACCAGTCTCCTCGTATTCGGCCTTGGTGACCCACATGGTTTGGAAGGTGGAGAGCGAGGCGAGGATGGAACCTCCGATCCAGACGGAGTACTTGCGTTCGGCGGGTGCGATAACCTTGACCTTCATTGCGGCGGGTGCGAGGTTGACGAGTTCCTTGGTCATACGCTCGGCCATTCCGGTGAACATGGAAGTACCTCCGGAGAGAACGACGTTGTTGTAGAGGTCCTTGCGGATGTCGATGTCGCACTTGAGGATGGAGTTGTAGGTGGTCTCGTGGACTCCTGCTGCTTCCATTCCGAGGAGGGCCGGCTGGTAGAGGGCCTCGGGGCAGCGGAAACGCTCGTTTCCGATGGTGATGATCTGGCCGTCCGGGAGCTCGAACTGTCTCTCGAGGGAGGAGGTGGAGGCTGCGGTCTGCATCTCCTGCTCAAAGTCGAGTGCGACGTAGCAGAGCTTCTCCTTGATGTCGCGAACGATTTCACGTTCGGCGGTGGTGGTGAAGGTGTATCCACGCTCGGTGAGAATCTTCATCATGTAATCGGTGAGGTCGCGTCCGGCCAAGTCCAAGCGGAGGATGGCGTGCGGCAGGGCATATCCTTCATAGATGGGGACAGTGTGCGAAACACCATCACCAGAGTCCATGACGATACCAGTGGTACGACCAGAGGCATACAGAGAAAGAACGGCCTGGATGGCAACGTACATGGCCGGGACGTTGAACGTCTCAAACATGATCTGCGTCATCTTCTCGCGGTTGTTCTTGGGGTTCAACGGGGCCTCGGTCAGGAGAACGGGGTGCTCCTCGGGGGCAACACGAAGCTCATTGTAGAAAGTGTGGTGCCAGATCTTCTCCATATCATCCCAGTTCGTGATGATTCCGTGGGAGATCGGGTACTGGAGCGTAAGAATACCACGCTTAGCCTGGGCCTCCTCACCAACATACACCGACTTCTGGCCCATACCGACCATGACTCCCTGGTGGCGCGGACGACCAACCAGCGACGGGAACGACGCACGAGGTGCATCATCTCCCGCAAAACCGGCCTTGCACATACCGGAACCATTGTCAACAACCAAAGCAGTCACGTCACCCTCGGACATTTTCTTTTTCTTTTCTTCTTTGAACTTAATATAAAGAACTCACACCAAAAAAACCCAAAAAAAAACAAACAAACCAAAACTTGAAATACGCTTCAACCAAATGAAATCATAAAGAACGAAAAAAGAAAAAAAGAAAAAAAGAAAAACAGAAAGAAGGAAAGAAAGAGAAAGAAAAGGAAAAGGAAAAGGCGGAAACGAAAGAGACTTGTCCAAGGACTCGGGGCAAGTCGAAGCCAGGACGATTCCAATGCATTTTGGGGGGAAGCCCTTTTGAAACTTTTGGGGTCGGGGGAAAAAAGGGTAAGAGGTAAGAGGAAGGACAAGGGATGGGGGAGGGGGGAGGGATTGGGGGAAGGGGAGCGGTGTTAGGGGCCTGGTGTGCTTGCTTCTTGATGCGGAAAAAGGTTAGATTTGTCAGTCTCCCAAAGAGTAACTTGAACGAAAATGTCAGTGCTCATACCTTTTTCCCATTTCTTCAACTGGGCTTGCCTCACACGAACATTCCCCCCCCGTGAGGCTGCGTGTGCTTATGTCATACCCACAAGACATGCTTAGCATTGCTGTCAACTCGACGGACTTGTCTGGGGCACTCCCCCTCTCTCCCTATTCTTTCGAGTTTCCTTTTCTCCCCCACCTCCGTCAAGTGTCAGCCTCTCTGCTCTGTGTGTCTGTCTCTCAACCTGTCAGTCCACGCATTCCCAGAATCAATTGTCTCTACACCTTCCTCCGTCTCTCCCTCTCCCTCTCCCTCTCTCCCTGCTTCTCGTACTTGATGTTGCTTCCCTCATTCAAGAAGAACCGTAAAAACGACACGAAGCACGTGCTATTTGAACCCTTTGCAAATCAGAATCTCGACACGTTTTCTGTTCCTTTGTGTTTTTGTTTTCTTTTTGGTTTGGTTTTTCTTCCCCTCCTCCCTCCTCCCTCCTCCCTCCTCCCTCATCCCTCCTCCCTCCTCCCTCCTCCTCTTCCCCTCTTCTCCTTCTTCTTCTCCTGTTCTGCTTCATCGGACCACACACCTGCAACGATTCTCAGAGGGGCCACCACAACTGCAAAATCAAGAACAATCGCAGTATCCGTAGTAATCATAGTAGGTAGTAGCAATAGCAAATCATTACGAGTAGTAGCAAAGTCTAGAAAGGAAGAAAATGACGGTATCGGCGTTGTTTTTTCTAGATGCAAAGTTCCGGATCATTCTGTACAGAGACTATCGTGGCGAAATCCCGTTATCATGCATTGACACATTTGCCAAGGTCTTATCTTCTCTTGATGTGTCCAATTCCCCAAATTTCAACTATGTCTCTACGGCATCTTCAGGGTCAGGCTCGGGATCAGGCTCGGGGTTACACAGTCACAATGCTTCTTCTTCGTCGTCATCGGCATATGATGACAGTTTTGGTGAATCGGGGCTTTCATCGTTTACGTCGGCGACGGCATCGTCTGGGTCGTCGACAGCATCGATCGTTGTTCCGAACGCACCGTGTTTCACAGTGAATGGAACCACATACTGTTATACGGTGCATGGAGCGATGACTGTGCTTGCAGTGTCGAAAATGAATGTGAATCTCATGGCTGTGTTTTCGTATCTCTCCTCGCTAATCAAGGTTCTCGAAGCGTACTTTGGAAACGTGAACGAAGAGTCGCTGCGGGACAACTTTGTGCTCGTGTATGAGCTCCTCGACGAGATGATGGACAATGGGTATCCGCAGTTCACGGAGCACAAGATTCTGAAAGAGTACATTTCGCAAGCTGCGCATGGACTGGACAAGTCTGAGGTGAAGATGCCCATGGCGCTCACATTGGCCGTTAGTTGGCGACCGGATAACATTCGATACAAGAAAAACGAAGTGTTTTTGGATGCTGTGGAGTCTCTCGATCTAGTGGTGTCGCCAACAGGTGTGCCAGTGCGGGCGGATATCAAGGGCGTCCTGCGAATGCGATGCTTCTTGTCTGGAATGCCAGAGCTCAAACTTGGATTGAATGACAAGGTGCTGTTTGAGAACATGGGTCGGTCGACAGCAAGGGGACGTGCGGTAGAGATGGATGACGTGAAGTTCCACCAGTGTGTGCGATTGTCCAGGTTCGAATCGGATCGCACGATCTCGTTCATTCCTCCAGACGGCGAATTTGATCTGATGACGTACCGACTCTCTGCCGCACGGTCTGTCAAGCCTCTTATTGTGGTGGAGTCCAATGTCCAGGTGCATGCGAGATCGCGAATTGAAGTATTTTGCAAGGCACGAGCACAGTTCAAGCCAAGATCGACCGCACAAAACGTCGAAATCGAAGTGCCTGTCCCTGCCGAGGTTGACTCTCCTGCATTTAAGACGACGATGGGGACTGCAAAGTATGTTCCTGAAAAGAACTGCATGGTCTGGACCATCAAGCAAATGACGGGCGGTTCGGAAATCATGTTGCGCGCACACTTTGGACTGCCATCGACAACTTCCGACGAAAAGACGCAGTTCTGGGCAAATCACAGACCGCCAATTGGTGTTCACTTTGAGATCCCCTATTTTACGGTTTCGGGACTCCAGGTGCGATACTTGAAAGTTGTTGAAAAGAGCGGGTACCAGGCGCTTCCGTGGGTGCGGTACATTACCCAGTCTGGAGACTACCAACTCAGACAGTCTTGATTGTCAACGGAGCGGCAGAGTTCCAGAGTTCCAGAGTTCCAGAGCGGGGAGCAAAAGTACGACAAGGGAAAGCAAAAATTGAAAATAAACAAATAAAACGATACAAAAAAAGGATGGACAAAAAGATCAACAAAATTCTTTTCAACTGATTTGATTTAAATGAGTGCGGCTTACTCGGAAGCACAGCTGAAGCTAGTGCGCAATGTGGCCCTGCCGCCACTCGTGAAACACTATCGACCAGCGCAGCATGGCATCCGATGGGGCGCGAAAAGCAGTGTGTGTCGCTGAATCAGAAAGTACTTCAACGCATTGACATGACTCGAGGAACCGGAGACCTTCGCGAATAATGCCGGCAGTCAGGGCCGTTGACCAACGACTCAGCCACCGATCCTGCATCACACGGAGCGACACGCCGGGATACGCAAGCACAATCGACAGTAACAATGTCCCGAGTTTGAACATAATCATCGATGGCTTTCCCAACAATGAATACAAGGGATGCAGAAACACGCCACCTTGGGATTGGTCTCCAAAGATGACGTTAAGCTGGGCATGTTTCGGGTAGGAAGCGGGTGCATAAAATCGGACCCCGGTATCGCCGACGAACCGCACAAGTTTTCCATCGCTCTCCAACTGCAGTACGGGTGCTGGAATCACGCCCGAATACACAACGGTGCAGCTGCTTCCAGAATCGAGCTGGGCGTCGGTGCGTTCGTCAACTGCACAGCGGCGGCGCTGAAAAGAAACGTGCGCAAGTGGAAGAATCGGCAACTCGGGACTATATGCATCTGGCTGAAAGTTGACAAGTCGGCGTTCTGGAAACACACTCATTGTCCTGCGTTTCTTGAAAGGTGGGTCACTGCGTATCATCTCATCCACTGCAGACTCGACCTCTTCTGCCTCTTCTTCGTCTCCCCCATTCCTGGGGGCTACAGATTGTGATACAAAGGCTCGAGGAACTACTGGGCGTAACTGGCACAGGCGACTGGCCATGTACATGCGATTCCAATACGCAAAATTGGTTCCAACACTGTCTTGCGTCAAGACGTCCTGCTCCACAAACGGACCCGAACGAGACACGGCCAAGCGATCCAACACGCCAGCAGACGGCACAAACACAATCTCATCGGAGATTTCAGACAAGAACGTCGGCGACAGTACCAGCGATGTCGTTAACAGACTTGAGGAAACAGAGAACGAGGATTGTTTGCGAATCAGGATGCGCTGGCGCTCCCAGTTCAGAACTGTGTCCGCCAGCAGGCCTGCCGGAAGTGAATCCAGCAACAAGACGATACTGCTCATGTTGGCAGCTCGTTCGGAGAATGTAGACCCCAGAACAGAAAAAAGGACAGTAGAAACGATGTCCAACATGTCGCGACGCTCGGCCGTCTCGGAACTTGCAGCGGTTGCCGAATATCCATTCGTGGTGTTCCTCGCAACATCCGAAATGTCCCATGAAAAACCGTCATCAACATTTTCTGAAATACTAGCAATGAATCGGACACCATCCCCAAACTTTCCATCCACGTCGCTGTCCTCCATAATACCGCCAGCATCACCGTATTCTGCTTCATCATCATCATCATCGTCGTCGTCGTCGTCGTCGTCGTCGATATCATCATCATCATCATCATCATTATCTATAACACCTATGGAGTTAGCGCCAGCAGGACCATCCTCTTCATCGTCATCGTCATCGTCATCGTCGGAGGAGGTGCGTTGGTCCCGGAAGTCCGGATGCGTGACTCCGTCAGACGTATCCGTGTCGTCTGCATCATCCCAATCCAAAGACGAACGCACACGATGTCGAGATCTCGTCACACGCTTGCGTCTCTTTCCGGCTTGTCTGTGCGTGTGCTCGACGGTCAAGTCCGGGTCATTGAGTCCAACAACTGGAATGGAACAAATGGAATCCCACAGCTCATCATCCGATGCAGAGACAGCCGACTTTGAATCCGACCCAAATTTCGAACGCAACGCTTCCAAGCACGCCGCATGCAATCTCTGTCCCCACAGCAGCGCATCGACCACATACCGAACACGCTTGCTCGCTGTCGCAATCGACCGCTTTCCAACACCTCCTTGCTGATGGAATCGGGCCATAACGCGCTTCCAACCATTTATCAGCAACCCAGGTTGCTGCAACAGCACAGCTTTGAATCGTTCAAGGCTGTAGCAACGGACTAGGAGCACGGTATCTGTCACAGAAAATCGCTGGCGATGGCGAAATTCGCGTCGCCTGGACAATGAATAGTCCACGGCATCACTGGAGCTTGCAGGTCCAGCAAGAAAAGGCCTTGGATTCTTAACAGTGACGCCACCTCGGTGCCGAAGATGGACAGACATGTCAAACGAAGAAGGCGCGGTGGGATACGGAGTCCCGCAAACTTGCCGAACATGGCTGGACGCAAGAACCATGCGCGAGGGCGACAGGGGCTCCATACCGCAGCGCGAGCGAACGAGATGCAAAAAATGCGAAGAAATTCGATGGCCACCAGGGCTATCACGAACAAATTGTCGCAGTGCAGTGGCTCCCGGAAACGCGTCCGGGAATGCATGGCATAGTCGCGCAACGAGGATCGTCGGAACCCCCCACAAGTCATCCCAGGCAAAAAACGAATCCACTAGGGTCTCCAGCTGCGATTGTGGCTCGTGGAACGCTAGAACATCCTGTGTCCACACGTGATTCCACGTCGCATCCAGCTGATCAACATCCCGCTGCTTCATTAAGATGTACCAATCCCGAACTTCAATGATCTCCATCTCAGCAAGCACACGACAAGGCTCGAGCAAGGACTTGACCGTGTACGAAGCGGACGACATCCCCTTGGGAAATCGGCAGTAGATAAGCGACAAATATTTGGCGTGCGGCAAGTCCTTCAACAACGTGTCACGGGTGACTCCCTCTGAAAATATATATTGGAGATCCGCCGTGGTACCCAGAATCCGCAGAAACACACGAAGGGGCATCATGGAAATAACATCACGCAAACGAACGAATCCATCCTGCAAGGACAGCGAAGTCGCGGAGTGCGCACAAATTGCCTCCCACTCGGTGTCCAGAAACTGGCAAAGTACTAGAGCGCGCTGCATGGTCCCCGTCAGCAGCCCATGCTCGACCATGCAGACGTTGACTCTTCCTCTTGCATTACACGAGACCCACTTCTCTCTGTCTGTTGCAATTGGGTTGAAATGAAGCTCGATGCCGGATCTCGAGGCCTCCGGAAGCGGTTTCCTCTTTACCGGATTCTCCTTCTTAATCGCCGAAACGGCAGCATAGGTCCAGGTCAAGTCAGGCGGAGTAGACGATTGCGAACTGCGGAAACACCGAAGCGAAAGCCCCTTATACTCTACTGTATCCAAAACTACTTCGGCTGCGTCTATCAGACAGTGAATTAACGCAAGCATCAGTTTTCTGTCCATGCCGTGGAAATGGTCTGTATGAATCTTGTTGCACGTGGTGTAGATGTTGTCCACCTGGAACAAGTATCGCAGCCGACCCATCCGCTGAAGATTTCGGACTGAGGCAAGAATTCCATGACTCTCCAACAGCTGCCCATCGCTTGGTTTGCAAAGGCGATTCTCGGTATCCGCTGCGGAAGTGACGGGCTGCTGCACTCTGTCCAGGAGCTGCGGAACAGTGCCAGATGACGATTCCTCTTCAACATGGTGCGTCTCCTCCTTGACAGGAATCGGAGGCTGGATAAACATTGATTGAATCGAAGCGCGGATCGAATCGACCACGTGAAACAAGAAAAACCTTGACTTTTGTCGCTGGTCCACCGTCCTGTGCAGCAAGCCTAATCGAATCATTTTCTCGGTCATTCTAAGTACGGCCTTTCCAGAGAGATATAGACTCGAAGTGACGTCGCTTGTGCTGAAATCTCGGGACATTAAAAGCATTGGCAAGGGTACCGTATTGTGAAACGCACTCACGTAAGACCGGGGTCTTGGTCTATCATCGTCATCATCCTCAACAGCATAATCGCCGTCTCCACCGCCATCATCGTCATTGTCGTCGTGTGTATTCGTATTTCGTCTTCCGTCTGCATGCTGACTGGAACAGATTTCTACGGCACTCTCCTGATCATCATCTGCACCAGCAGTAGCACCAGCATCAACAACTCCAACGGCCGGCTCGTCGTCATCTACCTCGCTGCCACCATCATTGTGGACATCCAGGCTTGCTTCGCTGCCAACCTCCGTACCGTGATTGATCGTGCGGCCATTGAACTCAATAGCCACAGAGTCTGCCTCAGTCTGCCTGAAAAAGCAGCGGTGTACGAATAACCTGCTGGATCCGTCCGTACGCATTCGCACGCGCACAATCTTGTGTGAAAACAACACCTCTGAAATGTACAACAAGGAAGAAAGAGTGTGTCCAGTCATTTGTGCACAAAGTTCAACAGAGGTGCATCCGCGGTCTCCAAATGAATAAACAATATGGCATGCCTGAATCCTATTCGGCGAACGAAACTCTCGAGGCAGATGATTCAATCCAAGCAGGGAGACCAGCAAGGTGTCCGAAAGCGTGTAAGCCCTCGTCGTCTGGTCATAATGTACATGCGGGTGCTTTGAAAGCTTCGACCGAATCAAGCCGCCCGAGAGAGAAAGACCGGCATTCGAGGGCCCGATGCCACGCAGCAGTGAGTCTTCCTGCAGGCCTGTTGGACCTGCAGCTAGAATCAACCGAATGCAAGATTCTAGAAGCATTTTTAATATGTGGATTATGCGGATTGGGCGTCGAATATCAAAAAAAAAAAAAAAGCCGCAGGCCACGCTGGTGCCAATGCTGACTACGGGTGACGACGTCGATGCTAAATGGAAAAGGGAAGCGCAAGCACCCAAACAAGAACGACGAAGTATCGAAAGCCACAATGCAATACAATGCAATACAATGCAATACAATGCAATACAATACAGTGGAATAGAGAGCAATATACAGTCGCAAACAAAGAAAACGGAGAAGAAGCAAAAGATCGGAATCATGATTCATAAACAGTAGGAGATTTCTTTTCGAGGTCGAAGTCCCTTGAGTCGCTCCCGGTCTGGCGGGAACGAAACTCGTGTCTCCGCTACCTGTCTCTAAGGACGCTGCAGTCTTTCGTCATGCTACCCATGGCTGCTAGACGGGTGGGAAAGAAAGGGAAATGCGCCATGCGGTACAGACCGTGCAAACGTCTTGACGTCCTTCGCAGAAATCAAGCGCCTCCACAGCGGCTGTACAACCAACGTTGGCAGCTTGCGCGGACCCCAGCGCCGTTCAGATGCGGCACCGTTTTCGACACGGTCAGTTCGTGATGCCGCTGTTTGCACGATTCGCAGCGCTTCTTCTTCGAGATTCTCCGACGCGATGAACAGACACGAAGAGCGGATGACAAACTGCTTTTCAACATTAGACACTAAAACAAGGAAATTCATAATACGACGAACCTCAGCGTTCCACTCGGGCACCGGAAGCCTGATCACGCCGTCCAAGTGTCCATGAACCACAACATCTGCCCACTCATCCACCCCACCCCAGGCTCGAAACAGTCCGTCAATCTGGCTCGCGACAATGCTTGGAAACTGTGACCCGGGAGACGATCGCGTCTGAACCACCAGCAACGGAAACACGCTTTTCCATACGCCCACAAACTCTTCGACCATCTTCTCCTCCTGCTTCTGCTCTTCCTCCTCTTCATCCCTCCCATGTCCCCCGTCCTTGGGTGCGGCAGGGGGAGCTGCATGATACTTTCTTCTGGAATCTCCGTACAGAAATGTGAGAACAGCACTCCACAGTTCCTTCGCTCTTGTCTGCGCAAACCACTCGTCCAATGTCTCCGTTTCGCCATAAGATGTCTGATGTTCAAATCGAGGAAATCGGCGGCATTTCTGCGGGAAAATGAGTGTCGTATCTGCAAGTCGGAAACCCAAAATCAACAGCAAGGATTGCACATGCTCAGAGAGCGGTATCAGTAATTTCGACGATGTGCTGTGTGCTGGATTCGCCAGCTCCAGTGTCGTCTCCCAAACATTCCAGCACCAACAACTGGTGGTGTTTCGCAACCACCGCCGTTCTCGAAGCAATGCACTTTGCGAACCGAGAATGTCATCCAGTTGTAGAAAACACGAAACGCGAAGCCTCGTGTACGGATGAAGAGTCTCGCATGGATCCACAAGCTGACGCATACAACAACGTGCACTGCGCACTGTCCGTTCCCCGCAGTACACTCTGGTTCGTGCACTCGTTGGGCTGTGCTTTTTGCCGTTTGCCAATATTTTGGCCATGCGGCATGCCGGGGGTTGCGCCGATCGTTTCGATGCTTGGGGGCATGCGTTGACAAGTGTCTACACCGGTGGAGCAGTCTTCTTCGTCCAAAAATAGCAATGACTCATGCGGTCTGCGGAGGGGAAAAGCCGGAGAAAAACCACGTAGTGCATTTGGGGGCGAGACGAAATAAATCCAAAGGAAAGGAATGGAAGAAGAAGAAAAAAAAAAAAAAGGAAAGGTCAAAGGACGAAAGGGAAACCGTAGCCACACAAAAAAGAAGCAATCACAAGATGGGACTAAAGAATGCAGCGGATACATGGCGCATAGTGCAGCAACTTGGGTTTGAAAAGGCGCGGGTTGACTGGAGGCGAACACTGGTGCTTTCGATGAGTGCTGGAATGTACGTAGCATTTGCGTGCCTTGCTGCCACATCTATATCCTATGCGCTCCCAGGAGTCAAGGCCACGGATCCTGGAATTCCGAAACTAGTTTTCAGTTTTATATTTCCTCTTGGGCTCAACATTATTGTGCAGACGCAGTCGATGCTGTTCACAGGACAATCAATGATGCTCGGTGCGGCGCTGCTGTATTACAAGAACCGCAAAACATTCAGGTTGCTGCTCAAGAACTGGTCTCTTGTGTACATTGGAAACCTTGTGGGATGTGTGCTGGTTTCGTATCTGTTCGGCTACTTGAGTGATTTGTACGCCGAGGACTACTACAAAGTGTCGCTCCGGGCCACAGCAGAGCGCAAGGTCAATGCTGGAGCAGCGGTGAACTTGCTCCGTGGAATTCCGGCAAACGTACTGGTCTGCATCTCTTTGTTCTGTGGATTTGCTGCAGAAGACGCGGCAGGTCGCATCCTTGCAATGTGGGGCCCGATCTTTATGTTTGCTGCCTTTGGATTCGAACATTCAGTAGCCAACATGGTGTTTCTCACCCTTGGGCTTCTTTTTGGAGCAGACATCAGTATTTGGGACGCAGTCCTTCAAAATTTGCTGCCTTCCACGCTGGGGAATATCATCGGTGGCGTGTGTCTAGTCGCTGCTCCCATGTGGTTCTGTTTCACGGTGGCGCCGCCCCTCAAGAAGCACATTCCGGCGAACCCAATGCCTGGAAGCGTGGCGGTTGCCCTTTTGCATGCACCTCGACCGGAAATCATCAACTTGTCGCAGGAACCCGTAGTCCAGTTTGCAAAGCGGTACCTGTCGAAGGAGGGCGGAATCGTCGACGCATGGGTGCATGCGAATGTCATCCGCGACCCGGGTGGAAATCCGTGTCGTGTCGTCTCGCAAGTGTACAAGTATGATCCTGCTTTGAATGTTGTGGATGAATCCGTGGACCCTGGAATGATTATCGCCGGGCTGACTCCAACGGGCCAAATCACTCGAATCGAATTTGTCGATGGGACATTCTGCAAGATGCTGGAGTACAAAGGCGACGAGCAGCACGATCTTATTGGGAAAACCGTGGATGAAATTACCCTCAAAGAAGATGCCCGCGTCGCAGAACATGCGTTCGGAAGACTGCTTCACATCCCGTCCCCGTTGCATGGACTTTCTCACTCTCTATCGCATGCTTCGGCGTCTGGCGGGTCCAATGCATTCCATGACGACGCAGTTCCGCATCAAGACATCCACGGCGCACAAGACTTTCATGATAGCTTGAGTCTTTTCCACGGCCACACCAACTCGGACTGCCAGCATGACAGTGTTCTCGTCAGCATCCCGTCACCCCCGACCTCCCAAGCGTCGAATTCCTCAACTGCACCCACAAAAAAATAAACACCCGTTGCCACTTATTGCGATATGATGAAGCAATCTAAGGCGCACGCAAACAAAAACACACTTCCACGCGCCATGCGCATGCGCATGCGTTTGTTATCTTAGCAGCTCCGTCACACAATGCCCGATTCGTTTCGTTCCCTTTTTAGATCATGAAATTCCTATAAGCACGCCACCGCGTTTGCATTATGCATGTTGTTCGGTTGCAACATTGATTACGGGTGATCAGCAATGATTATCCGTGGTTAGTGTACAGTGTAGGCGCCCCGTTCAGAATCCAGCAAAACCAAAATAAAACTATCACCCGGAATCTGCCAGCCACTCAGCCAGCCACTCAGCCAGCCAACCATGCATGGATCCACTCTGAAAGCCTTGAATCGTGACGGAAACGGCCTATTATTTTAAAAATTACATAGGTATAATTAAAAATACCCTCAAAAACAAAAGGATGGATGGAACCGATAACTTTTTCTTTCACCCGTCGTATGTCTCTGCAAAAGCCCCCTTCTCTTTCTCCAAGTTGTCCTCAATTTCAATTGGTAATTCGTAAAGAAGACGCCTGAAAACCGAATCTCCGTGTTTTGCGCATTTCTGCTTTTATTTATTTATTATTTATTAGTATTGAACTTAAAAGTCAGAAAATTCTTTTGCCTATATATTGTTTTCCGGGGGGGGGTGATACTTTTGGACATCATCCTCAATCATACACGCAAGACTAGTGGTAGAAGAGGAAAGAGGGAGAATAGAAAGAATAGAAAGAAGAGGGGAAATTGCTGGATGAACCATGGACCAACAACAAATGCTTCGGCTTGTGGCTGCGGACAATGAGCGTCGCGGCTTTACGTCTTCTCGCCCGATTGCGATCCACACCCCACCACCGCCACCACCGCCTCTTCCTCCCCCTCCTCCTTCTTGTCCACCAGGACTCTCAGGTCTTGGTTCGTGCTCGGCTACGACGACTGGATGTGCGCGGAATGCAAGTAACACCGGCAATGGAACTGCACCGACTTGCCCTTCTTCTTCGGGATGGGCGAGCAGTGGTAGCTTTGGTGTCACTCCGCTGCTGCCTCTCTCTCCTGCGGTATCTCGGCCGTTTCCGTTTGCAGCTTCGTTTTCTCAGATTCTGGTTCCCGGTCTGAGCACGTCAGGATCGACGTCGTCGTCCTCGGATCTGTCTGTTGTTGGGCCGCTGTGTGCGTGGAAGATCCGAGGTAAGGTTCCCGCGACGTTTCGAACTGTCGAAGCGGCGTTTCGAAATGTGAAGTCGTCGCATGATCCGTATGAGCACGGACAAATCCACGAGCTTTACAAGACTTGGAAGTACAACATCCAGCTTTCAATGAAGATGGCGACTTCAGAAACTGCCAGCTTTCGAAGTTGGATATCACTGCATGAATGCCTTCCGGATGGGTCTCTTGGAATGCGAAAAGAAGGGGCATTCATATTGGAGCGAAATGCAGCGGATTCAAGCATAACGGAAGTGGAGTTTTCCGGAGCCCGAGTTGGTTCTCAAAGTCCCCCCGACGGGCTGAAGTCCGTCACCGCGACAGCCTGTGGCTTGTGCTTTTCATTCATCTCCGAGAGAACGGGGTCGAATGTTACGGATCGAAAGCGATACGCGTTTGTTATTCGCACCGCTCCTGATCCGGCGGGTCCATACGAGACGTTTGAACTGGTCTCTCCGTCATTTGTCATCTTTGGTCGAGCACGGCAGCATTGCTACAAGACGGAGCGTGCGCAAAAGGAAGGCAAGATCATTCAGTCCCGAAGACCGCTCCTGAATGGTTTTTCCAATCCCAACTCCGTCGGAAGCGATAGCGGAGATGGGGAAGAAGAAGATGGGGCGTCTGCGAACTTGCCGGCAGATTTGAGTCAGCCGTTGGACGGGGAAGAAGAGTCGGTGCTGCGGTTGCTGCAAGAGGCTTGTGCCGCTGAAATTCGATCCAGAATCCGAGACCCCGCCCGCCGGCGCCTTCTGACATTGAAGTTAGCGTCGTCGCTGAAACGTCAGTCTGTTCAAGACACTTCATCACTAGCCACTCCAACCTCGAGCGCATTTGTCGCGCATACTCACCCGCTGGATGTAGCATCCACGGCCAGCTCGCTGTGTGCGAACGGGGGTCGTCCCGTTACTCCCTCGAGTACCGGTAACGCGGGCTTTGGAATTGCAGACTACGTCCTCGGACATCGGCAATCCGACACAGCCAATGGATTGATTCCAGGCTTCTCGAATTTCACATCCACGACATCGTTGCTGTCCCGTTCCTTTTCGTCGTTCGATCCCGCATTCACGTTTGTACGCAGCATGAGCGACGTCTCCTCCGGCAGACTGATCCACGAGATTGCGGCAGACGAACCGCCAGCAAAGTCAAGCCGGCATTGCTGATCGACCCCCCCCCCCCCCCCCCCCAACCTCTGGAGCTTTGTTCGGCATGTCGCGACACGAATGGTTGTTGTGACTGCATGTTGCGGATTATCGTGATGACGACTACGACGATCGTTTTTATCATTATCATTTGTCTGTGATGAGCATCAATTTTATTTTTTTGGCGGAAATCAGAATAAAATTTGAATTTATGTTATGTGTGCATCTATAGATTTGTAATTTCTGACACCAAAGCCACCTTTCCAAAAAATAAAAAACAAATAGGGGGAAAAGAAAAAAGAAGAAATAGAAATAGAAAGGAGAATGGTATTTTTCCGTGAGCAAGTCAGACACCTTCGGAAAATCGTAACAGCACCGTTGCAGCATCGAGAACATCGGACAACTTCTGTTGATTGATTCGACGAAAGACATTGACATCGTTCATCAGATGCAACGCTTCCGTCAAGAAATTTTCCAGGAGGTCAGATATGAACGCGCTCTTCCCCGGCTGGATAAAGGTCTGCAAAAGGGACTCCTGGAGAGAAAGAGCATCCGGAACGGATCGATGAGTTGCGCAGTCAATCTCGGCAATCCTTGCCAGTTCTGGAGGCAGCAGAACACGTTTTGCTGCGACAGCTTTGCGAAGGTGCAGCATCAGGAATGACCGCACACGACGTGCGCCCTCTTCAAGCTCGGACATCCGTCCACCTGCAGCATCTGTGGACTGGTCAGAGGACGAAGCGGTCTGGGAACCTCGAAAGACATCCAGATCTGGATGCAGACCCCAATATTGCTCTGCAAAGCGTTCTGCAGGCCGGGCAAAGAGTGCTGGCACCTGCTGCGGCAGAAATGCAGTGCGAGCAGCGGGAGACAGGAGTGACTCTTCATCGGAATCACAATCAAGGGTATTGTGAATGCCGATGACACCGGCTTCATTCATTTGACGCAGCCTTTCGATGCGCTGCTGGATGAAGCAATACAGGTCCTGGAAAAGAGCAATCAGCTCATTCCGAACCATCAACTCTCTTCCGGAGTTTCGAGATTCGATGGCAGCGGTCAGCGACCGATGGAGCAATTCAATGTGCACAGATGAGAAAGGACCATTTCGACTCTTTGCAATGTACGCAGCTCTTTCAAGACACCAGAGAGAATCCAAAGGCTTGGATATTGCAGAAAAGAAGAAAGCCATGATCTGCAAGTCCTCGACCCAATGTTCGTCCAGAAACGCCCCTCGCATCACATAATCCGCGTGATGCTCTCTGAGGACGGACATCCGAGAGTAAAGATAGCGCACAATGGCGGTTCCATATTGACGGCGCTTGCATGAAGTCAAAAACGTCCTTTTCAAAAATGCTACACACAACCGGTCCGTGATGGACGCTGCAATTGCGTAGTGCTCCGTAACAATTTCCAATGCCCGTCGAAACAGAAATGATGCGTCAAATTTGTCGGCAACTTCCAGAGCGGAAATTGCGTATGTCACAATGGAGGGATGCGAGGCACGACCGAGCCAGAGGTTCGAATCAGAGATTTTGCGAAACCAAGGAACCACGGCAGAACGGCCAGAACCAACATTCAATCGCACCAAAATCCCAAGGCAATGGACGAACATTGGTGATCCCGACTCCTTCATCATTGTCAGGATGCCAAGCGCACACCGCATGCTTTGAAGTTCCAAGCCTTGGGTCTGCGCCGAAGTCTCTTGCAGCGCGTGCAAGTGTAAAGCGCTTTCGATGAGCACTTTCACCATCTCTATTGAGTAGTATCCGTTGACAGATCGAGCAAAGTATATCCTGGAGGCCACAAGAGGAATCAGATCGTTCTCGTTGTACGTTGAAGCAAACGACGAAAGAGCTGGAAGGTCTGCACTGAGGTCCAGCATTTTCGAGGTGCTCACGAACTGCACAGCGGAGCAGAGAGAGGCGTGGAACGGAAGAATGGAACCGAATTCGATGGCGCTGTCGTCTGCCAACTGAACACCGATGTGCAGATTGATTGCATGAAGCAGTGGCATTCTGGCATAATAATCACGTCGAATTGCAGTAGTGGGATAGTAAAACTTTCGTTCTACCGCAGGAAGCAGAGTGTTGAGCCAGAACTGCCGAGAATCTGCAGAACCGCCAAACACCAAATTCAAAAGGCGAAGCACTTCTGCAGAGGGAGGCACGCCCGGCAACAAAGACCGGATCATGGAGGACCATATGATTTTCACAGTTCGTGCGATCATCTCCACATGACAGAGTTCTCGAAGGTATCGACACGTACACACTTGCGCCACTTTGCCGAGGTGCCGGACATTGATGCCAGCAGCGTGCATTCTTCTCACAAGCTCCGTTCCGTCAATTAAGTCTAGCAAGGACCCGTGCGCAAATCGAGAATCATGGCAAAATCGATACCCTGAAAAACCGAAACGCAAAAGAGACGAGGACTCCTCGATGGATCTCACAAATGTTGGAATGACGACATCCATCAAATGAGAAGCAGCTCGACGGCACTCTTCGACATGCATGGAACGGTCAGCCGTGTCTCCAACGTCTTCAAAGGCATCTGGTGACAAAGAAATCCCACAGTTCTGCAGGAACTCGAATCGCAAAACACGGGTCCTTGTGACAGAGGCCTTGTTCTGCACTGCAGGGTCCCCGTAATCAACAAGATTAGAAGCGGATGCGTCAACTGGCCGGCAAACACCCAGGTGAACTACATACGCGTGGGAATCATTTCCAGCATACACAAGAGTGTGACGAGACGACCGCAACGTGACATGCCGGCCAGTACCAACGCTCACTTGATGCCTTGCTAATCTCAGTTTCTTGCACGTGTCTCGCAGGAGACGTCGGGGCTCGGCCTGGGATACGAACGCACCTGAAGAAAGGCATCCAAACTTCAACAAACTTCCAGAGTCGAAGGGTGGAACGGCAGTGCACATAAACCGATGGGAAATGTAGTCCACGCAGCACACGACTGGCGTCCGCAACTGAGATCCTGGTTGTAGCTGCGCAACAAAATTCGAATGCGCATTCATTTCAATGCCGAGCATTTTGTGCATAATGTGGTCGCGATACTGCAGCAGAAACGGTTCGTCAACCTCTCCCGCATAGCCAAAGTAGTGTCGAAGCACAATGTGGCCAATGGAATCAAAAACGTCCACAAAATCTGGAGACGCTATGATAGCCAGCGAAGGGGGCACGGCGGATGCAAGACGGTCCTTCACAGCTTCGTACGTCACGGGCCCAGTGCCTCGGATCTTCAACAGCGCAGAGACGATCATTTCTGCTGTCTGGCGACAACGCGACACGAAGTCGCAGTACACTCCAGCCAATTCAAGGATTCTCGACGGGCCTGAAAGAAGAGGGTCTTTGTCAAAAACGCCCCAGAATTCCTCGTGAAAATCCCGAAAAGAGAGAGTTTCTGGTGCAAGAGAAACGCTTCGGTATCGAGGAGGGATACTGAATTTCGTGGATGATGGCGCCAAGAGAGAATCCAGAGAAATACTGGGAAAGCATTGAGAGTCCAACGAAAACGAAGTCAGATAGTTCTTGTCATGCAGGACATCGCCGAAGCAGTGACTCGACAGGGTTCTGAACCAACTGCGTTTTTCTGCCAAGGACGGAAAGATTAAAACGATCTTCTCTACCGCCGGCTGCAGCATTTCCACGACCAGGGCTTCATCATTCGGGTACTTCTTGCGATAGTCCAGAGGAACAGTCCAGCTAGAAACCTTGCAGTATTTCAATTCGAAAACGAGCTTGGGAGGCTCCGTTTTGGACGCGGGGCTCTTCTGTGTCTTGGTCGAACCTCGGAAAACCAGCAACCGTGCAACTCCAGCGTCAATGTCGCAGCGAACCAGTCGCAGCGAAATCTTTTTTAGCCTCTCATGTTGAGACACGTTCAGGAAACCCTGTCTTGTTGGCAGCACGGAGCCAACAACTGGAGGTAGATCGTTCATGGAAACAGAGACATCTGGCATGGGAGCAAAAGACGGTGTCTGCACTTGCATCACCAATCGATTGAACTTCTTTTGCAATTGATATTTCCAGTGCAACGCGTATGGAGACACGAGAGCCGTCTCCGATGGAGTCAAGTCCTTGAACACAATCGGCGCATACGTTGGAGTGGAGACCTCATTTTCGAGCTCATGCGGCATTCCAGAAAGTTCAAAAGAGGATGATCCAATCGAGGAGGGAGAGGAAAGTGTTGAAGATGCATGATCATTCGATTCATCACTCTCTGGAATTTCAATATGCGGCGGAATGGTTCTCGTAGGGGACACCGTGGTAATGATTCGATTCGATGCAAACGCGCCCTTGGGAGAAGATGCTGTCTGCTGCGCGCGCGAAGACACGGTATCGGTCAAGAAAGCTGAGGAACTTGGCCGATCAAGAACAGTGGGGGGTGCTTGTGAGCAGAAACCAGGAGGGCTAGGTTTTGAAGTAACCGACGCAGATCGCCGTAACAACGGGGAATCAGGCGACGGTCTCCACAGCGACGGTTTTCGAAAAGACGTAGTTGTAGAAGATGAAACTGTAGAAGAGGAAGAAGAAGAAAAGGCGGTGGCGGAAAGAGGAGACGTCGCCAAAGGACTCCTTAGTTCTACGGCGAGCTCGGAAACTGCATGTGTACACCCGCTGTCAACATGCTCATCTCCATTGCGATTTCCATACGCGTCACGAAGTTTGCTCAAATTGGTGCTGTCGTCGACAGTGTCCTGTGCAACGGAGTGAACCGAGAGGAACGGCGCAGGGTCCATCCTCAAGAATCTGCACACATGCTGGATGAGTGGGTTAATGTACATCGAATCCAGATCGTTCCGAAGAACGAATCTCACGACAGACGCTCGGATGTCCTCCACGCGCTTAACAACCAGTTTGTCTTCCCTACCATTTCCAATGTCGACGGAAAGAGAGAGGCAGTCCGGAATCTTCTGCAATTCATCATTCAGCGTAGCAATCTGCAGCTTCAAATCCTCTGCAAACGATTTTCTCCAGGAATCCGCAGCACCAAACTCTGGCAGCAACCGCATCACGCCATCATCTCCAATGTTGCTGATGTCCATACGATCTGTCTTATGCAATAACACGTCATTTTCAGGTGATAGGTTCGTCGGAAGCAATCCGATGACTCTTTGCTTGTCTTTTCTGTCGACTACCGGACGATCACAGTCCGGCGACGTTGTGGTAGGATAACCCGGAGACTTGATTTCTGCAAGACACGATGCTTGCATAAGCTGCTTTAGACGAGCAGCAGCCGAGCTTCCGTCTTCAGATGCAGACGAAAATGTCCTTTGGGTGCCCGTTTTAGCCATTTCCTGTGCGAACAAGAATGCACCACGCACACCTAAAATAAAACCCCCAGCGCGAGAGCTAATGCGATCTGGTTTGATGAAACTATGCACGTACACTCCCTGCTATGACGAATGAATTCTTTGGCCAATTTGTCAACAAAAACCGACACCAAACCCAAAAGTGCTTGGGTTGCCATCAGAATAGAGTCTGTACTACGGCGGGCATAGCTATGGTGGACTGCGTCTGTTAGAGTGGTATCCAGTGAAACCGAAACATAGACTCGCGGATGCCGTTGAAGGAGGCGTCGGATTCTAGTGCTGTAACCGTTTCTTCTGTGATGCAATAATGGTAACTCGCGGCTGATTCCCGCTGCAGTCATAAGGCTGACTACTTGACGATCATGTATTCGTACCGAGAAAACTTACTGTCGTAAGTTTGTTCTTGGTTATGTCACCGTTAACATCTCACTAACATGACATAACTCCAAGAGACAGGCGCGAGGTCTGGCATTGTCGTGCTGCTGCTTTTTTACTGGTGACGACTCGGGTCGTTTGAAGAAATGCATGGATTGACCGAGGGGAGGGGGGGAGAGTCACTGACAGGCCCGTTGCGAACAGGAGGCGGCAGCAGGCCGATACACGCTACACCAAAAAAAAAAAAAAACGGAAAAAAGAGAAAGGGGGGACGGACGACAAATAAAGCAATTATTTAATTAGTTTTATTGAAAAACATAATTAAAGCAAATGACACGGGAAGGGCTGTCAGGATTCTGAGAATTGGTTATTATGTGTTTTGTGCTGCATGCATTCTTCGGGGGGTCGGAAAGGTGCACAACGGGCTTTATTAAAGAGGAGCTGAGATGAAAGATATCGTGTTTGCGGGCGGGAATGAGTTGAGGGAAGAAGACCATTGTTGATCGTATTGGTTCAATCGCTACAACATGCTGAACACCTCCCACAAGTCCCCCGAGTTGTCTTGTCGACCGTCTGTTGAGGTATCGAAGGATTCACACACAGCATCCCAACATCGAGACACACTTGCAGGGCTGCACAGGGTTACTTGGCGGCCGTTCATCCACCGCATTCAGAATCCCGCTCCGCTTCGTCGCCGTTCTGTTTTTCTTTTTAAATTAAAAAAAAGTGGTCTCGCAATTCTGCGGGGCGTAAAAGCTGCTGTGCATCATCTCTGAGATAATCACATAGTCTTCATGGATAGACATCATCACATAAAGTTCAAGCAACTGTGGTCTTTCATTTTCCGGCAAGCTTTTCAATGACGACGACGGACGGTGCAGTGTCCTTGTTCAGTCGCTTGAACCAGACTGTGTCAAAAGCGTTATAATCCAACGAGCTGGTGAAGTTGCACACGGCCTTTTCTTCGAGTCTGCCTTCGGGATGCCCTGGATAGCATGTGACGCACACGAGTCCCTGATTCCGAACGAGCTTCAGCGCGTTGGACAAACTCCGGAGCGTCGAATCCGTCATGGTTGTTACCGACTTGTCGGTTCCCGGAAGATATCCAAGGTTGTACACGACAAGTGCCACTTCTTCCGTCGTCAAGAATGCCGGAAACTCTTCGTGCGATGCGCGGAGCATCGTCAGCCGAGGCCGATATTGGACTGCTCCGTGCTGTACAAACGTCTCAATCGTCCTTGATGTTGCCTCGATCGCCTGTTGCTGAATGTCCATCGCAACCACATGGGAATCCTGTGTCCTGGAAAGCATTTGATACATGCACAGGGTGTCTTTCCCATTACCACACGTGGCGTCGACTGCGGTGCATCCTGGACGGACTGCCTTTTCCCATAGCGCGTGAACAAATGGAAGATGGGATGGGATGATCCCCCTTCTGCGGGGTGAGATGTTCATTTTCTTTCTTTCTTTTTTTTCTTTCTTCTTCTTTTAAAATACAATTTTACACGATTCTCTTATCTTGCGGTTGGCTGGTACAATGCACTGCAAAAAACAGTGTCGGAGATATAGGGAATTGAACAGAAAAAGCAGACGGACCAACCGCACGAGAGCACGAGAGCATCAAGAGAAGGCGGAAGAGGAAGAGGATAGACGGTCGACCGTTGAATAATAACACGTCATTGTCATGCATACGGGAAAGTATACATTAACAGATACGGTCAATACTGGCTGACACTAGCATGTTTGTTTCACAGGAATCCGTGCTTACGCACGCTCGGCCAAAATTCAGCCTGCGACACAGGCTCCGCATTTTCGACACTCTGTAAGGCAGCATCCGTAGCCATCTATTCTATCATTCGTTGGTTTCACTTTTTTGCAGCGTTTGTTCCATAAGGCGACCGAGTATCGCGAGCGGCGCAAGCAAAGTGTTTGCATGTCCCGCGTGCAGCTCGCAGATTGATCGAAATTGGGAACGGAGCGCGGAGCATTTATCTGAAGAACGCCGTGGGGGCGTGTTGGGGCCTATCCCCTTCCCGGCAACGGGATGCAAAGTTGAATATGCGTGTCTATTCATAGATATACACGTTCAGTGTATGATGTAGGCGTCACATGAAAAAAAATAATAAAATAAAAACATAAAATGAATGAATAAACACAGGTGATACATTATGACATGGTGTTAAAACGTCGTAGTCGAAAAAGGAGGCGGTCAATTTCGTGCACCGAAAGCCATTGATTCCCAATGGCTGTGCGCGCGCGCTGTCTTTGCTGTTACGGATATAGATTTTTTTTTGTAGGATGCCGCAGCAAGCAAACCATGCCCGAATCCCGCCACCCCCATCGATCGGGTTTTACCCGAAAATGCCGATGTTTGACGCCCCTGATGGGTGGTGTCAGAATCCCCAATTCGGGGATGGCGCTGGGGGAATCTCAAAAAAGCCAAAAAGCCTTTCGAAGCCAAAAAAGCCAAAGGCATGGAGAAGGAAAAACGCTCGATTAAAAGCAGGATCGATTTTCCAAATCCTTTTTCCTTTTCTTTTCTTCTTCACTTTATTATAATATATATACATATATATATATATATATATTATATTATAATATTACTTCTTCTTGTTTTCATTACTTCTTTTTTTTTTAAATAATAATTCAAAAAGAATTAAAGCCAACTGACTTGCGGTTTTTCTTTGTCTTCCGTTCTTCAGCATTTTGTGTCGTGCTTGTGCATCGTAAGCATTTGAAGAACAGAAGGAGGAACATGTACGGTAATCAAGCGTATGGACAGCAGCCGGCAGCACAGCCTCAGCCGTACGGTCAGCCACAGCAGCAGGCTTATGGCCAGCCGCAGCAGTCGCAACCGTATGTTGCGTCTCCCGCAACGGGGGCCCAGATGAATAACTGGTCGTCTGGACTGTGTTCGTGTTTTGAGAATTTTGGAACATGCTGCTATGGAACGTTTTGCTATGGATTTCTGTCTGCGGATCTGCGCGCCAAGGTTGAGGGGCGCGAGTCCGAGTTTGGGGATATATGCCTTGGCTGCATTCTCTGCATCTGCACATACGGATGTGGACTTTGGTGCTGCAACTCGATTATAGATTATGACGTACGCCAGAAAATCAGAAGCCAGTTTGCATTCCCAGAGGCTGCCGGAGCAGACTTTGCAATCAGTCTCTTCTGCTGCTTCTGCGGGGCTTGCCAGGCTTCGCGCGAGCTGGATGCTCGAATGACATCTGCCGCCGCTCTCGTACTGGTCAGTCAGTACGGACAGCCGGCGCCGCAGCCGCAGGCATACGGACAGCCGCAGCCGTATGGCCAGCCGCAGCAGCAGCAACAACCGTATGGCCAACCCCAGCCTTATGGCCAGCCGCAGCCCTACGGGCAGCCACAGCAGCAGCAACAACCGTATGGCCAACCCCAGCCGTATGGCCAGCCGCAACCGTACGGAAAAGGTTAAGATTCAACGGCTTGCGTTTCTTCCATTCCCGTTCTCGTTCTCGTTCCCTTTCCCGTTTTCTTCTTTTGCCGTGGACCGTTTAGCATCTCGAGTGGTTTGTGTTCCGGGAATTCGTTAATTGGTATTCTTGGTACATACTGCATGTGCAATTGCGTCTCTGAAATAATGTTTTAATTAAAAAAGAAAAAAAAAAAGAAAAAAAAAAGAAAAAACAAGAAAAGCTGTGGTTAACAAAAGGAAATGGAAAGCCTTGCGAATCAAAAGATAAGCAGGCATCGATAACAGGAGGGGCAGTGGGGAATGATGCTACACGCCATGAACTTCAACGTCAAACGACAACAGGTACTGGACGTGGAGGAGCGCTTCGAGTTTGCCAGAGGCCTCTTCATACATGCCCGTGCCAAAGCCACGCTGTCGTCTCCACATTCGAAGCAGACCACGAAGATTCTCTCGACGCAGCGAAGGATGTGCTGCGCCAGCATCCCATGATTGCTGGACCATGCGGCGGATGGATTCCGACGAAAAATGGTCTTCCCAGTTGCGAGAAACAAATATTTCAAACAATTCGTCCCACAAGATGTCGTCATCATCCACATTCATTTCGGTGGACACCGTGGGACCAAGTACTCTCGTAGCTGCGGCACGCACATCGTCGATCGTCGACGTCGCTTGCAAAGATTGCGAATTCGATGCAGGAGCAGGAGCAGGAGCAGGAGCAGGGCTCGATGGCAAGGAATACAGCGGCTCCAACGCGAACAGCCAGTCCAACCGTCCATCCAATACAAACAACTGAACACGCTTGATCTGCAGCAAAGGCTCCAGAATACAGTGATCGGAAACGATCCGGTGCATCCGGTGCAACTGCGCACCACTGACTGGTGCCATGAGCATGTGCTCAATCAACTGCGCGCACATGTGAGAGAACAACGTGTACGAGTTCGACACGTCAATCATGGCCAACGCATAGTCCGACACACAAGAACGGAGCTGCAGGAGGACGCTTGCCAGATGGCGGACATACGTTGCAAGGCGTTCTGCAACAATTGACAGTACCGACCGACTGCCATGGCTGGGGCTCACCAAGCAAATATCACAGAGGAGCGTCACCACAGATTGATCGTGCTGCAGCCGCAAAGAAGAGAAAGCGTCGACAAAATGTCGAACCATTTGCATTCTCCAAATCGACGATTCAAAGACGGATCGGACAATCCTGTCTGACATGAACAAAGGGATCATTTGCTTCAAGAATCGCTGACCAAGTGGATACGACAACAGCTCACCAAGCACATCCATGTACACCATGGGGTGATACTCGACAACCAGATCCTCCGCAATCGGCAGCTCTGTAATGTCACGAGTGCCAAACAATAAACAGGAAAGTCGGACAGTGTCTCCATTGGCTGCGAAGAACACGCAGATGTCCCTTCGAACTGCAAAAAAGGGATCGTGTTTGAAATTAGAAATAGATTTCCAAAATGCCTGCGCAGCCTGGAACATGACTTCACTGACTTTGGCAATATCAGAGGACGTGGGAAAGGCGAGGGCATCAACGCTCGTCAGTGAAGACAAGTGTATGTTTCTTGAGCGATAGCCAACGGAAGACACTTTCAGGAGCAGGCCCAGAACTTGCAGATGGTTCCCCCAATGCCCGCGAAATTGCAATCTGTCCATGCCAGCAAATTTGTTCAGCGCCGCGACGGAATACGAACACAATTCGACCGCAACGTCCAGAGGCACAGGATTGAATCGTCCGTAAGAGAGTGCATCAAAAAAGAACGCGTACTTCATGTCTACAGTCTTGACATCGAACGCATGCAGGCACAATTTTTCACGCACCACTTGATAGAAGGAAGCACCGTAGGTCCAAAACACACGTTGAACGTTTGGATGCAGCAGAAACGAATGAAGTGCGACGGACACATCGTCCACGTTGACATGCGGAGTATTTGAGCTAATTGCACGCAGCATCGTGTTGAGTAGCCCGGAGCGAAAAATAAATGGAAGAATGTCGTCCAATTCGTCCGATTCCAATACATTTGGGACCACAAACACCGAGAACGTACGAATCAGCCAGTAGACGCACTCGCTCGCCGGTGCGGGGACAGGGTGTGGCTGAATGAGAGTGCCGAGGATCGCAGACAGCACCGGCGCATACGTCTTGAAAACCCCAAGTACTACCGACGATGGAGAGGATTTGCAGATGTGGTGGAAGACAGAGAGCGTTGGGGCAAGATACAGCATGGAGTGCTTGTGAGAAAACGTGACGCCATTTCTGACCAGCAGCTGCATGACCGTCTTCAGAGGAATCTCGTCTTGTGCCCTTGAAACATTTGGATCAAACCGAAATCTGCTGAATCTCAAGACAAAACATGCGACCATTTTCACGTTCGTTGCGCCAACGGAGTCATGCGCCGTTTGGAAGTACTTGAAGAAGGTGGAAAACAAAAACGAAAAAGATTCCACGAAGCAAAGTGGCAGGCCGACTGAGGAATATATTCTGTCCAATTCCGTGGCAACACCGTCAAGAAGCAACCGAAGCTTCAGATCCCGTATCGCATGGTATTCCGTGGGGACCCAGGGCATGTGCTCTGCGTGGGTGGGATAAAATCCCCAGAAATTGGAAGCAACCTGGAGTATCTGATCAATTTCTGCGTGCAGAGTTAGTTCGCCAAACTGGAGTGCAGGAGAAAATCGCGCATACTCCAGAGTTCGGGTTCTGCGCCGATGAGCGAGCATAGACAAACAAATCTCCACTGTGCTGTCCACCAAGCTTGAAAACAGTTCCGGGCAAAATTCGTCATCAAAGGAGGAAACGATGTCGGCATCAAATACTCGCTGAATAAGCAGCAGCACAGTCGATATGATGCTTCCGGACTCTAGCGTCGACGAAGGCGTTCCGCGTTCAACGGACGGCGACTGTCCCATTTCCACTGATGCTGATGTGGGGAATGAAGAAGTGGGCGCAGTTACTGTACGACCCGATGCTTGGCCAGCGGATGGCAGCGGTCGAACAAACGCCAGCGCTGTTTCTCGATTGTGTTCCCATTTCAGAGCCGTCTGAAGAACCTGCAATGTTCTGCAGAAAAATCGCGTTGGGATTCCGACAGTCGAGTTGCGCAGAAAGAATGTCAGCAATGCGTCCGCCACGCCGATGCATGCCCCCGACCAATACGGCATCTTGTCTGCAAACGGCGACGGTTCAATATCCAAAGAAAAAGGAGAGGCGCTCGAAGAATCGGCGGAGTATTCAAATCTATCAACTGACAGTATTTCGTTCACGTCGAAGTCCAACACAGACGGCTGGTGCCCACCAGTGGAGCCACGTCGATCTTTAGTGGAGTTGGAATTATTCGCCAGTGGAGGACCGTCTTCCTTGTCGGGAAGCGCCAAAAACGCCCGGCCATCCGGGCTCTTGAGAATGATATGTGTGTCTGCGGGGGATTCCAAAGGAGAATAACCAGGAGGGACAAACATGCACTCGGAAAAACGAACGTCGACCGCAGCGTCGCCGTGCAAGGAGATGCACGGAAACCAAGCCTTTTGGCCCATAAACGAATATTTTGGCAGCGAAATTCGCGCTGGTCCAGAGGAATTTTCCACCTCTGAAAACTGTCGAGTCATCTCGTCGTCATCCACGTCAGATCCAAATCCGCTACTTTCTAGATCGTGCAAAGATTCGTCCACCAGCAGAAAGTGCACAGGGCCAGATGGGGTGGGCGACGCAATTCCTGCTTCTGTGCGCGCTTGCAGATTTCCCGACCGCAGGTTCGATTCCGTCTGCGTGCGGGTCGTTGGCGAAAAGAAATTTTGGTTTGCAAAACTCTCCACAAGACGACCGTAGACTGACGAAACACCAGTGGTTAGTTCCGTGAAGAACTTGCGTACTTTCCAACTGGCTTCTCTTCCTTCTTCCATTGGATACACCGCTACACAAGAACCGTTCAAATAAATGGTCACAAACCCATATTCTAGATCAATGCCCACTCCAACAAGATCTCCTTGGCAAAATCCAAACGATCGATGAGCAGCAGCCGACTGATCCGGCGAGCCGGTGTGCACCAACTGAAACGGGCTGTCCACTGCAGTTCCGTGGCACCACCCAACCTGATTGGTCCCTTCAAATGCCAAAGAGTCCTGCACGGACCCAACAAAAAACTGTCCTGATCCTCCCTGTTTTTCGACGTGCATTTGTGCGTCTGGCGATCGCGCAGACTTCCCATCCACAATACTGATATATGCTTCTTCGGTAGCCCATCCCACAAACAGCGATGGTTGCCGTTCATGCGGCGAATACTGGATGGACACTTCGTAGTACCACCTGCCGCGAGAAACCCCGGCATCGTACCGAAACGTCTGCACATCCGTTCCGGAATGCTCCGCTCGACAAGGAGTAATCGGCAGCGTGCCAGACAGCCTGGAGGGATACGGCCCCGCGGATATCATTTCATTCAGCAGCCTCATGACAAACGCTGCACCAACATCGTTGCCTTCTCGGAATAACCGAACCAAGCTCACGCGGAGCAAGTGAGGTATAGTCGACACCCACACCTTGTACACATCCGAATCATCTTCGTCAAAAAACGCATTTCGAAGCGTCGTCACCGAGACTGTCCACATGTCTTCGCGAATTTGCCGGACACGGTGCGTCTCTGCACGCTGTAAATTGGCCAGCGCATTCATCAATGCAGACTGCGCAGACAAGTGCTGTCCCATAACTGGCGTCCGTGCGTGTCTGTTTGTCTGCCAGCCAGCCCTGTTCCGCCTCTCTCTCTCTCACACACACACACACACACACTCAAACAATCTTCGAATATGCAGCAAACAGTGCAATTCTTTCGTGGGAGAACGAATGGAGGAGAAAAAACACTAGGGAAGCTTTGATCCCCTCCTCCCCCCAATAAAAACGATAGGTGAATGCTTAGGTACTGCCCTCCAACTCAAACCTCTCGCCTCAAGCAGATTATTTGGCGTAAAGGGACTCTTTGCAATCAACATGAAGTTCCCCTTTTTTGAGTGAGAGACATCCGTGGGTCTGCGCATCCCAAACAGAAGCAACCTAATTTTTCGTCCAATCTCTCGAATTGATCAATTAGTGCATTCGTTAGAAACCATTTGGACCTTGGAAACCAGGAGAAAACTAGGGATTTCAACGAGCTTCTTTTACTGCCATTCCGCATTTTTTAATCCACTTGTTCATTCTCTCTCGATCTTTCATTCTCTGGTTTCAATCGAGCCGATATTGCATTGATTGTTGATTGGCAATGGTGTGCACCACATAGAGAGAGAGAGAGAGAGAGAGAGAGAGAGAGAGAGAGAGAGAGAGAGAGAGAGAGGCGGGCGGAGGAATCATCAATTGCAAGGAATCGGTTGTCTAGTATCGTCTGTCAAAGAGGCTTGTGCCCGGCAGGTTCTCACGCAGATCCAACAAGCAGGGGGAGAGAAGGAACACCACCGGGCGTTCAAGCAGGCCTTGGTAACGAATATCAGCAAAATCTCTTGCAATGCGTCGCTTCTGTTCAGTCATCATCTTCTGTCTCATATGCAAAACGGAGCCAGAGTCCCAAATTTGGTTCCTGGAGGGATTCGACACTGCGCACGGTGGGCAACATCGATCCACGCAAAGAATTGCTCTGGACACGGAATCCATCAAGCTTCATTCCCAGCAGTACAATACAAAACAAACCTTGAATATTCACAGCCGGCCGCAAGACGTTTCGGCTGGAGGGTTATAACAAAAAAATGAGCGATCATGGCAGGACTCGAACCTGCAACCTCCTAATTCGTAGTCAGATGCGCTATCCAATTACGCCACACGACCGCAAGATATCGTGCTTGAGCTAATGTTCATAGAAAACCATATAGACAGTGCCCCCTGATATCCGGATGCTTCGCAAGCGACGGGGGGACTGGCGAGCTGCGATGGCTCCCTGCATACCGCACCGCCCGAATGCACTGGGGATGTGTGTTGGCAACGTGCACCCACACACCACAGAAACAAACAGACCAACAAGCAACCAAGAAAAGAGAACGAAAACACACCATATTTACAAAGTTCACCAAAACGTGCTACTTCTTGGAAGCCTTCAGTTTCGCCTTCTTGTTCATGCGCTCCAGTGTGTTTGCCATGTGCTCCTGAGACTGCAAGATGGACATGACATTCTTAACAGCCTGATCTGCAACACTATCCTGTTGCTTTCGCTTCTGCTCGCGTTGCTTGCCCAAAAACTCGGCATCTCTTCGAAGTTCTCGCATTGCAGATCGCTTTTCGCTCTTGACTTGGCGCTGCATCTTCTTGATGCGGGCACGCTCGCGGTCCGGATCATGATCCTTGGAGACGGAAAAGTGAGTCTCGAATTTCGGATTAAGCATCTTGATTGGAACAGGTGCCATGGACTGCATTCGCAGAGGTTGTCGCAAAACATTGCGGGAACGATTCACGAGGGATTGCATGATCCCCTGGCAATACGCCGATGTGGAAATTTCAGAGGGAAGAAGCTTGATTGCCGACAGCGACATCTGCACAATTTCCGGAACAGACGCCATGCTTGCACAGATTTCAGCATGAAGATCCAGAAGTTTGATGGCGATAAACAGCAATTGCAGCGCCAAGACTTTCAATTGAAGCGTGCCATCTGCGGAAGCGAGCAGAGTCCACATGGAATCAAACGAGAATTTCGAGTCCGATGCCTGCTTCAGCACCTTCCGAAAATCCTTTGCAGACAAGTTGGCGATCGACAGGACGCTCGTTGATACAGCGTCATGACGCAACATCGACAGCGGACAGGAATCCGTTCCAATGAGACGAACAACACCTAGAAGGAACATCAAAACTTCTGGAGCAAATCGCCGAGCCTCCCGTAGATAGCAAGACATGAACACGGAAACAGCAAAGAGCCCGGTGGCAACATCCTTAGCATCCGAGACGACAGCGTTTGACAATGCAAAGCCGATGAGAATTTCCGCAGGTGCAATGATTTTGTGACGAAAATCTGTTACTGGAAACAGCCGACCAAGCAGCGCTAGGAACATCACCTCGTTTTTGGAGAGCATGCGATTTTCTTCCGACAGCGAACTCATGATCTTTTCAAGTTGCATTACACATGCATCAACTGCAAACGCCGTGAAATACTTTGCCGTCATTGAGAACACGTGTTTTGCGATGACAGACTGGCTATCTGCCGACCAGTTCCTGATATATTCCTGCAAGAGGAACATGAAGAGAGACTCGAGTTTTCCGCGATTCTCAGCAGCGAGGGAAATGTGATTATTGTCTCGTACACGCTGAATCAGGACGTCGAGCTCTTTGGCATTCCGAGCCAGCGATGCAACTTCAGTGTGAAACTGTTTGAAACTGTTTGGAATTTCGATGACAAACGGCAAATGTCCAAACTCTTTCATTTCTTGCTGAAGACTGGCCGCATCATCCACACCTTCTCTATCCGAGTCATTAATGGAGGATCCAGAGTCAAAATCATCTTCCAAATCATCCGCATGATCCGCCTTGTGAGCCGTTTTGGCTTTCTTCGACGGACGCGCTCGCACAATGTCATTGTCGTCCTCCATGATATCGTCAATGCCATCCTCCACGATCACGTCCACATCCTCATTTGCTTCTTCTTCTTCTTCTTCTTCTTCTTCTTCTTCTTCCTCCTCCTCCTCCTCCTCCTCCTCTTCTTCTTCTTCCTCCTCCTCTTCTTCTTCTTCTTCGTCGTCGTCATCGTTTTCGTTATCATCATTATCACCGCCACTTTCCACTTCGTTCGCAATCTCTAAATCCTCTTCCTTATCATCTTCGACATCGGAGTGCTCGTCTTCGAAATCGCTTCTCATGCGTCGCAGACGCTCCTTTTCAAGCCTCTCCAGCCTTTCTTTTGCCTCTGCTGCAATCTCATCCTCGCTCTTCAATCGATCCATCGCATACGCTTTGACATCCGTTGCAAGCATTTCCTTGTTTGCATCGTAGTCGTCCACTTCTGAAGCAAGAACGTGTTCTCGCTTGGAGCGGAGGTTCCCCGGCGCCATGATCACAGATTTGAGACCATCAAAATCCTGGTCGATATCTTGAAGAAGATCTTCCAATTCATCTCTTTCCTTTGCCTTCTGTGCCTTGAACATCTTGGACTTTGCAATAATCTCCTCGTAGATTTCCTTTGATGTCTTCTTTCGCTCCTCGTCCGTGCCCTGCTGCTGGATAGTTTGAAAAACGCCATCATCCTCATCTGAATCGTCTCGCGCTTCATGTCCAAAATCAAACGCATCGTCAATCACCTGGCCCCTATGTGTTAATGTCGTACTCTCTCCCACGCCATACAACCCGGAATCTTGCGTCTTCGCCGTCTCCTTTAATCGCTCCTTCTGGTAGCGAAGCAGCATCCTATCTTCTGTCGACAATGTCTGGTCTTCTTCTCCGAATCTTCTGTCAATAAATGCATTGTTTTTGAACCGCTGGTCAAACTCCACCCCAATTGTTTCCTTGCGCTTTTGCAATCCTCGAGACCGCGACTTGGCACGTTCCTGCACATCCGACTTTCGTTTCGCTCCAATGACATCAAAATGTCTCTTTTGCGACTTCACATCGAACGGATTCTTCTTTTCAGGCTCTGACGATTTAGAAGGCTTCTTTGTCATCTCTCGCAGTCAATACGCTCTGATGTGTGCAAACTCTGAACAGCGGGGGAGAGAAAGCAAAAAAGAAGGCCTGTAATAGAACCAAGGGTCTCCCAGCGGGTGTGCAAGGACGGAGAAAAGCTCGGCAAGGCTCGTTAGTTTCGCTCATCAGCTTTTCCCAATTGCGACCTCACGCCTTGTCTACGACTGCGATTTTCGGGGTGCTGGGAGCGAATGCCAGACACCGCAAACAGCGAACTGGAAATCAGAAAATCAGGAAATCATGAAGATGCTTTCCAGGATTTTCTGCTCTTTCTTGCACCCATATTCACTGATTCTGGTATTCTATCAAAGGCAGTCAAAAACATCGAGCTCTGTTTTTTGTTTTTTGTTTTTTGTTTTTTGTTTTGTTTTGCATCATAACCATGGTGAACGTGACACCTGCATACGTCGAGTTTGACAGTCCAAGTGGCAGCGGCACGATCACGCTGATCAATTTGAATGCACAGGCGAAGAACTTCCAAGTTCAGACAAAGAGACCTCGAGCCTTCGTGGTTCATCCGTCGCGCGGAGTCGTTCCTCCCGACACTTCTCTGCGCATTTCCATCAAGGTAGTGAATGACCAGTCGGCCAATGCAACTTTGGATATGTTTCTGATTTCATTTGACAATGGCGAGAAGATACGGCTTCCAATCAAGATTTCAGCGCCCGCAGCGTCTTCTTCTCCTTCGTCCTCGTCCTCCTCGATCACAGCCGCCACTACAGCCTCTGCTGTTGCTCCGTCTGCATCGACTCAGCCGTCGGTGTCGTCTGCCGGTTTTTCATCGTCAACGCCTGGGAAAACCGATCTTGCTGCGAGTGCCCGGGGCCCACTCCAGACCGCTCCGAGTGCTCCAGTCACTCCTGCGGCGACGCCCTTCCCTTCGTCTGCGCATCCCTTGTCTGCTGTCGGCCCGGGGTCTGTGATCGCATCAAGTAGTTCTGCGCTGTTGATGCTGGGGTCATCGCTGCGTTCCGTGGCAACGTCGTCATCGTGGATATCCCCGTTCGTACTTGGACTCATTATTATTTTTTTGTTCAAGATCGAGTCTCCGTATGTTGGGTATCTGCTGGGTTCTCTGTTTGTCTACCTTTTCATGTTGCAGCATTAAGGTGAAGCACGTCCCTGGATTGCTTCAGACAGCACCAACAACATCTTAATCTATTTACACCACTCGCACTGGCTACCGAACTGTACATCTTCCTTTTTCGTTCTGTCGAGGTTGTTGTTACATTGTAGAAATGAGCTTGTCGAAATCTGCAAGAGTAAGCTTTCCGTCTGCGTCCAAGTCGCCCTCTTTGGCAATCACAGGATCAATATCGGATTTTCCAAGCTGGCCGTCTCCGTCCTTGTCCAGGCTTGCAAATGCATCTTGAATCTCCGCCGAACGGTCACAATCACCAAGAGTCATCGTTATCAACTCGATAAACTGATCTACATTAATAGCATCAATCTCTTCCTTTCGACCGGTCAACTTTTGCAAAATCTCTTGGACTTCAACCTCTGTGTACCGCGCCCCGCAATATGCAAGCGCCGATTGAACGGTCGCGGCCGGCAGTCCTTGTGCACCATTCGACAGCAGTTCAAACGTCTGTCGAATCTGAGAAATCATTTCGGATCCCAGAAGCTTCTCCATGGTATCTTTCTCGTCTTCTGATGTCGGTTTTAACTTTGATGGCGACTGAAAGAACTTCTGCTGGACGAGCCCCGAGACGGTTGACCGTTTTGTGTATGAATATCAAACAAGCAACAATGCATCGGAAGTTTGTTTTATTATCCAACCCTTTGGGGGGGGGGACGCGATCTTCCTACCGTAGTCCAGTCGAGAATTTCTTTTATTCCGTCATTTCTTGATTTTTCATTTTCCTGTCGATTATTTTTCTGTTTGCTTGTGCTTTATAAGCGAACTGTCAAGCACCCTCCTTTCATCAAAGAAAAATGACACCTCATGGCTCCAAAGAGGGATCTCCCCAACAAACTCAAACCGGCCATGCCCGAAGATAGCGAGAACCAAGAAAACTCGTGGCTGCGACGACCCTTTGATGCAGAGTCGGTGCTCATCTCAAATTGGATCTGTCTTCGGTGATAGCTTAGCCGATGATGGTCAATCATGATTCATGTTTTGGCGAGCGGTTCGGTTCTTTCACGCGTTTAGATCGAAAACCCACCGAGCAGGACCACAGTCCCTGACTTTTTTTTCTTCTTTTTCAAAAGGAGTCCGTGCAGGTACCTACACTTCTTTTTCGGGTGATAAATTTACATCAAGAACACATGCAGGTTTTGGGCCATCCCTAGCTAGCAGGTGGTGCGGTGGTTGGCTGCGTTGTTGCAGTGGCGTTCGTGTCCTGTGCCGTCTTGGGTGCAGCAGCGTCGCCTGGGAGTTGCGATGCAAACGGCGGCTTTTGCCCACCAAAGTTGACACTGTTCCGGAACATCTGCGTTTGCTCGCCCTTTTCCGCCTTCCCGATGGCATCCTCCAACTGCGCAACATACGGTTTCAGCCCTTCCATGAGCTTGACGCCTTCGTCAAAGTAAATGCTGTATTGACGCATCAGCGCACACATACCTTTCAGATATTCGTAGTCTCCCTTCTCAAAGGCATACGTGAGGGATTTGACAGCATCATCTAAAAGGGTGTTCATAGCCAATCGTGCGTCATCGGTTCGGCGCTCCTCCAGCTGAATCTTGGCGGGATCCGTCTTGTCCTTACTTTTCAGTTTTGCCAAACTGGCATTGATGCTGTCGAACTCGTACTTGGAGTGTTTGTACGCAGTTTTCGCTCTTTGGGCAGCTGGAATGTCTTCCTTGATGTATCGGAAAAGTGGTTTGAGAAGCTTGTCGGTCACGCATCGATCAATGGAACCGTGAAGCTCCATAATAGATTCAAACTTGTTTCCAAACTTGATCAGCGCCACGCCAAGCTCCGTCTTTGTATCTTTTCCATAGTCACACATCATGCCTGCCCACGTGTTTCCAATCACCGCATAGTCCGTGGACGCCAGATGTACCTGTTTTACAACTTTCACGACTTGCTCGCTATGATCGCAGAACTGCTTGAACTGCTCATTGATTTTTTCATAATCATCCGGCGTCTCGGAGCCATTCTTCCGGCCCATCTTCTGGAGCATCCGCTCCGTTCCCGCAGAAATCTTTCGAAGCATCTCCACAAAACACCCACAAAACACCCACACACAAACACTCGCAAACACAAACACGTACACAAACACAAACACAAACACAGACACACACGCACACACGCACACTCACACACTCACACACTGACCAACAGTAAATGCAAAAAACGAAAAACTGGAAAAGAAAAGACGAAATGCAACAGTCTCGAATCGTCCTGTTTTTTGCCGGAACTGACTCATCATCATTTCATTCATGATTCGAGGACGCAGTTCATCGTTCGTACGGGCAATGCCTTTTCCCGCTCTGGCGTCATTTTTTCGTTTTGCAAACTGCAATGCATGTCTGTTCTGTTCTGTTCTGTTCTGTTCTGTTTTGTTCTGTTCTGTTCTGTTCTTTTCTTTCCCCGGAATTTCACAGTCGGATTGCGATACCAAACTGTTTGCACTTCTTCCTTCCTTCCTTTCGGGGGTTCAGTTTTTTCGGTGTGTGCGCGTGTGCGTGTTATTTGGACGGCGGACACATCGTGTGCATCGATGGAAGATCCAGGATTGCCGAAACGGTATCGACTGCTCTTTGGGTCGTCACTTCCTCCAGGTGTTTCTGGTCGGCATCGTGGCCAAGTTGAGTTTTATGTCGAGAGATTTCAGTGGGTTTCTGCTCCCGTATGCAGTGCTCCAGTGGTGCATGTGAAGTGGTGGGGTGATGAGTCAGATGGGTCTTGGCTGCCGTTCGACCAACCACGGCGGAATGTATACGTCGCAAGCACAGCGCTCGTGTTCCCAATCCTGACATCTATCCGAGGGTTTCGTAGCTACGCACATGATTTGGGCGTTGTCAAATTGGACGTTGAGGATGCTCACTCTGGAGCCGTGATTGGATCTACATTTGTTCCGATTCATCAAATCACAGAAGTTGGAGTCGCCGGCAGTTTTGCGGTTCACTGCGCCAACGGAAACAGAGTCGCACGCATTGACATCAAGATGTGCGCCGCTTTTGCACCCCAGGCGGTGGCTTCGGAATTGGGAAGCCCTCCAGCCCCGGTCCTTGAATCCGATGACGGCGTCTTCATTTCGCCAAGGAAAAAGTACTTTCGGAGAAAGGTGGATGTTGGAAGCAAAAGAGTCGATGGATTTTCTCTGGAGCTACCGTCCATGAAAACGCCAGTGCGCCCAGCCAGCCCTGAGAACGAACACCGGAATCCTGCAGAGCGGCATTACGTTAATCCACAGATGCTGTTTAGCACAGACCGCGATGACCTGTTTCGCGTTACGAACGAGGACGCCGCTTTGCAGAGAAATGGAAGCAAAGACGAGGATGCGGCACCGCAGCCGCTCACGGTTGTTCCTGTCCAAACCAAGATTGCGCGACCGCCGCGAATTCCACTTGTGAAGAGGATGCCATCTCGTTTGCCAAAGCGCAGCTCGCCGGACGTGGCGAAGCCAGACTTGAACGTCTCCGTGCCAGCGTCCGCGAATGGCCCCTCCAAGATTCCTGAAGGTGCAGATGCAGCATATTCGAAGAAAATGTATTCTGATTCAGTGGATCGTTTAGCCCATCAGGACTCTTCCTCCGCATCTTCGGACTCGTCAGGCTGTGAAACCGAGGATAGCGCTTTGCTCATCGAACTTTTGAAGCGTGGAAACGACCTTCGGGAGCATATGAAAACCATATCTGCACGATCTCGACATCCAAACGAAAACGAAAACGAAAACGAAAACGAAGATGATCATGTCCTGGTTCAGTCGTCTGTGCTTGATGATTCCTCGGATTTTATTTCCTCCTCGTCAGAGGAAAGCTCCCCAACTGTGTCCCCGTCGAAAAATCGGAAGGAATCTGCCAGGAAATCCCTGCCGAAGTCCGACAACCTGCCCAGCTCCAACGCTGCAACGACACAGAAGGCTGTTGCTTCAAAACCGATCCGCCAGCTGCCAAAGTCCGGTGGAACTCGCTCTCCCGCCGCGCAGCCTCCGAGAATTTCCAAGCCAGCAGTGTCGAAATCAGCAGCATCTTTGGCTCCGTCTCTATCTTTATCTCCATCAGCTGGTTCTCTTCCGCCTCTATCGTCTTCTGTGCCGCCAGTGGGTCCTGTTTCGTTACCCACAACCATGATGAAGGAGGAATCCCTTCTTCCGTCTTCATTTTCATCACTGTTTCTGTGTTTTCATATAATGTATATTCGAAATCTGTCTTGTCGGCGCGAGGTTGTTGCATGCCAGCCGCCCAGGATCTGCATTCGCTTGTTTTCGCAACGACTTCAGTTTCAAGCTTCCAAGTATTCCGCGCACAAGATTTGTGTCGATTGGATGGACGTCCTTTCTGCAAATCAACTTCCGGCAAAATGGTTTGAAATGTCCCTTGTTTGCGAGTGCTGGATGGGCGAGTCGCTTCTTGGCCTGGCTAGTTTTCCGCTCCGGTTTCTGTACGGGTACGTCATCGCCAACAATGCAGTGGGGGATCCTCTTACGTTGGTTGAGCAAGCTCCGTTGCATGATCCATTTACGGGAAACGTCGTGGCCTCCATGGATTTTGTAATGGGCTGCGGTCCTGGCCCGTTCGTTCGACAGCTGACCCAGCGCATTGCGGCGTCCATGGTGGTTCAGCGTTTTGTTCGGCGATCCGCATTCTGCAAGTATTTTTTACGGAAATCGCATCCCGCTCGTCTGCAACTGGACCTCCATTCTGCTGTGGAGCTTCCAAATCTCTCTCTTTCGGAGCCTCCCGAAATCCCTACTGCAAGTCCTATTCCCGGGAACTCCACAAATGCATCAACGAGTCGTTTCGTGTCCCTTTGCGTGTCTGTTGAGTCCTCTGTTCTGTCCGGGATCGGATCTCGGTTTCCGTTCGTGAACGTAGAAGACACCACCTTGCATTACGCCCTTGCGGACAATGTGGTGGTTGTTCTTCCTGTGCACAAATCGTCCCAGATGACGCACAGGTTCGTCGATCCTCGAACTCTTTTCTTGGAGAGCAGCGTGGACCATTTTGACTTTACACTGCGCGCCAAACAAGTGCGATATACTCAGCCGTATGAGCAAACGGGTGGTAGCGACCCGGAAGTGGTGATAGGGACAGTGAAGGTGCCGCGTGCCTTTTTTCTTGGGGTTTTCACCAACCTGGATGCCCACAAATCGGTTGCCAAGACGCTGGATTTCGGTCCGTCTGTGCAAGTGACGCTTCGTTTTTCTGTGGTGTTTGCGGTCTCCGACAATACGGTATCTCTCAAGCAATCCATGTCATTGACTCATCTGCCGACGTACGATTTGATCAAAGAGCACTTACCGGGGTCTTCGTCCATCAAGGTGCATGTATTGAGGGCCTGTGGCTTGAAGGCCGCGGCGAAGTTTGTTGCAGAGAGGGTTCCCGAACTTGCGGTTTTGAAAGACATCGGGGTGAACAGCTACGTTCGGTTCAGTCCGTTGCGAAAAACTGTGCATCCCAGTTGTTCCGAGATTCGGTCGGACGGACTGCCTTTCATTGGATCCCCGTCGAAAGCGCGGACGTTCACACCAAATTATGAGTTTGCACATGCTTTCCAGGTGCATTTTACGAGGGATCTGTATTCGCTCTTAGCATTCGGGGACGCTATGTTTCAAGTCTGGCATGCAGTCCCGTCAAGTCGACTGGCGGAAGGAGGAATGTCCGGTGAAGGTGCCGCGGACATACTTCTCGGAACAGTCTCTTTCCCTGCAAGACGCTTATTTACAGCTTCGCAAGGGGTCCGTGGGTGGTTCAGCATCACGAACGACACCGGCCACGTCGTCGGGTCCCTTCAGCTCCAAATGACATTGGACAAGGGTACGCTGGACGTTCTTGAGAAATTGATGGACGCGTCCGTCATTGCAGCAGAGGAGGAGAGTTCAGTGGATGACGCCGCAGATCGAAGGAAGGTGAAAAGGAAGGGGCGACATGTGAGAACTGGCTGCGACGCAGACGGCTCTGTTGTGAAATGCACGTTTTTGATAGATCACGTTGTGCTGCCCGTACAGTCGAATGGTGGTGGATCGCGTAGCGGGTATTTTGTCGAGTTCCCTGTCTACGGAGAGTCGCATCCTTGCAAGACGTACGTTCGAGGTATTTCCGGTGGCTCAGATCGAACCGTCCGGTTTCAGTTCACTCAGGACTTCGTTCGAGTCGAGAATTCTGAAATGGCTGCGTTCTTTGGCGGTGGAGAACCCTTGGTGTTTCGGGTCTTTCGAACGGATGGACGCGGAAAGGATGTGGCAGTGGGTCACGCATTCGTAGATTGCAGGCAGCTCGTATCGGAAACAGAGCGCAAGACAGGATCCGATAGTGGAGCCTTTCGATGGGTTGGAGGTGTTTATCCGCTGATTGTTCCCACAGAAGAAGATGCATCTGCCCAGGGAAACATTGTTCTCAAGATTTTGTGGCAGAAAATGTCCTCTTTCCCAAGAAGAGATAGCGAGAGCGAACCCGATGCTGACAGTTCGGATTCAGAAGACGGCTTCTCTCAGCGTCAAAAGGCAGGCAAGCATTCTGTTCCTCCAGACTTCAAATTAGCCGACAGCGACGACGACAGCGACGACGACAGTGCACAGTTTTCTGCAGATGAAGAGGCTGCTGCAGATGGGTCGCCATCGAACTTGCTCAAGATATCCGTGGATTCTGGAATGCACCTTCCTCCAGTGCTTCGAGCCGGGCATCGAGTAGCCCCATCAACATTCATCCAGTTCCCGACCGTTGTCCGCTTTGGATCCTCGAGAGTGGTCGTCGAGTCCTCCAATCCCTTCTGGAAATTTGCTGTGGACATTCCCATTTTTTCGGAACACGAACTTGACGAACCGATGTTCTTTGAGGTCCGAGAACTTCTCGATGCAGAGAGACGTCTTTCTCGTGTTATGGGGACTGTGGCCATTGACATGAGCGTTCTTCGACGAGGCCTGCCGTTTATTCGCGGGTATTATAATATTACGAACATCCGAGGGGATTCTCAGGGCCAAGTTCTCGTGGATGTTCGGCCTGTCCGACCTTTTCGTCGAACTGCAAATCAGATGTTGGCCGATTTTGCCTTTGGTGCTTCAGCATCTGCGGCTGAGGGTCTGCCGCTGCACGAAGAAGAAATCCGATCAACATACCGTGCTCGCGATCATTCTGCATCGCTTGCTGCTGCGCAGCGAGAGTTTGAAGCGTATCGGCAACTGATCAAGTCATCGGTTTCAACGAGAGGACAAACGCATGATGTTGGTTCGTTGTCGTTGGCGAGCGACATTTCCGACATTCGACGGTCTTCGGAGGACCAGCGAACCTTCCAGGATCTCTTGCGCCACTCCCTCCGTTTCTCGCATCTTTTTGACCGTGGCACGTTTCGAGATCTTGCTGCAGTTGGTACATATGATTCGCATTCCTCAGATAATCGTGCCGATTTTGTGCAGCAGCACAGCCATGTGGATGCGGGTGCCAGTGCCAACTCAGACTCGGACGATGCGGGCGGAAGCACGCACGACTCGAAATTTGCCGAGCTGTCTCGCAAGATGGATGAGCTGGATGTTGTGCAAGACAGGCTGCATCGATTCATGGAGAGCCTGGGATGATCGGATCATGGTTCTGAACGTGGTCTTTTTGATCAAAAACAAAACAAAACAAAACAAAACCAAAAAAAAAAAGTTGAACTATACAGTACATTTTTCATTGCACACATCGGGAAAACAAAACTTCCAAAAAACCCCTCCTTGCAAACGCGCACGCACACAACTAGCTCGCTTTGGCCGGATACTACTCCAACTACCCTTCCACAGCTCCACCGGCATCTGCTTCCTTTGCCCAGTCCCGCAACACAGGCGACACTGCAAGCCGTTTGCACAGGTCGCGGCGCTGCAGTGGAGTCAGGTAGAAAAATCCCTGAATGTGGTCTCGCAAGCAGTGCGTCGATCCGCAGCGACAGTTGAACGGCTCGTCCATTTTGAACTCGGTGGTGAGGTAGTTGAAGCCGATCTGCTCACCCTTTTGGATGAATCGCGCTGCGCGGACACAGCGGTTTTCGATGTCCATGACTGCATTGGGATCGCAATAGTGGTTCAAATACGAAATCGCATTGTCCGGACCACAATTCACATGCAGATCCCGACCAATTTGAATTGTGTATCGGTCTGGTTTGGTGAACTCTTCGCCAGCAATGGTAGACAGGATCTCGCCAGTCTCAATATCCTCAAGGGCAAACACTCCACGGAAGCCTTCATCGATGTATGAGACTCCAATCTTCTCAGACGACAGAGAGCCAAGACGTTCCGGTTTCGACCCCGCAACCATGACAAGCGGCAGCTCCACAACAGGGACAGCAACCGAGGCAGAAACAGACATTGCAGACTTTCACCCGTCTTCTCCCAAAATAGATAACTCTCTTATTGAATATGACGGAACAAAATGAGCCGATGCTTGAGAAAGACGTCGAGAGGAGAAACAGAAGGAATGGAGGGAAGGAAAGGAGAAAACGTCCAAAAAAAAAAAGCAGAAAACAGATCCGGTTTTCTTTCAAAAGGCGCCAAAGAGATTTTCGGACTGGAAACTGGAAGGCTCCGGGGAACACGTGGGTCGAAAATTACCCGATTTTCCTTGGGCGCTGTGCATGATGCCCTGTTTGCGGTTCGCTTTTGGAGGCGGAGACCTCCAAATTTGGGAAATTCGTGGTGGCAAAGCATCACGAATTCTGCACTGTGTCACAGCAGGAATCTGCTACACAACTGCGCTTCGAGCTGTGCCCCAGAGGTCAGTTTTTTTCTCGTGATGGGGCGGCGAGCTGGGCGATCACCATTATCAGCTCATCACAAAACATGTCTTTCATATACATCAGTGCCAAAAGAAAAGGAGAGCGGTAGATAGACAGAGAGAGAGCGAGCGAGTGAGAGAGAGACAGAGAGAGGTTAATTAATAATTCAAATGACGGCGCATTATCCAGTTCAGTTACAAAAAAAGAAAAAAACAAGAACCATCGTCTTGTTTCATTCTTGGACAATAGGAAGAGGGGGGCAGTTGCCGCTCAGCAGAGATCCGCAAAATCTAAAAACATCGTGCAGCCATCGTCGCCACCAATGCACGCACGTTCAGGCAGTACTTCGATACACCGGACGGCTTCTTTTGATGCACCGACACCGTAGAGACACTCTGCGGTGTTGATATCGTGGACCAAGACCCATCCATTCGCAGCGCCACTTAGACACAAGTTTCCTCGAGTTTGCAAACAACCAACAGCTTCTCGATGTCCGGAAAGAGTGGCTCTGGTCTGCAGTCCCTTTCGGACATCCAGAACATGTACCAGTCCATCGGATCCACCCGATACGACAGCATCGCCTTGTGAAGGAGGGACGGATGCCTGCGATACACATTCATACGCAGTCCAATCGTACGCACCGGTAGTTAGGACAGAAGATCGTACCGATCGGATCGAATTCACATGATTTCCGGGATGGGCATCGACCACGGCGACGCATCTCGAATCTCGGAGATCCCACATACGAACTTGTCCGTCCCACGATCCTGTCACCAATAAATTTGTCGCGCCTTGGTCGGTACAAATGAACTCGCAACACTGCACTGGTTGCCTGTGTCCTCTCAGTTGCGATGTCATCTGTCCTGTTCGCAAATCCCACAGCCCTACAATCATGTCCCTCCCGCCGGATGCAACGAGCGATCTGTGCCATGCAAACGACAATACGGCCTTCGAATGACCGACAAGATCCGAGACGCATGACCAGTCACGCGAATTCGCACTTGACAAATCCCATACTTTCAATGTTGCATCATATGAAGAAGAAATACACACATCCGAGTCATCAATTTTGAGACTGGAAATCGAAGACTGGTGCCCTGTAAGATCGGTGCATCGAGCAGGCGTGTTGCCAGAAGTGACCGACACACAAGCATCCCAGACACACAATTTAGCATCCATTGCGCCCGATACGATTCTTCCATCTCGAATGTATGCAGCGGACGTGACCCACTCTGCATGTCCAGCATTTCGTGAAAAAAGCTGGCGAATCATGCGCGGCGCCGGTCCAGAAACATCAAATTCACGAAGTCCGTGGTCAGCAGAGCCAGTGACGACGCGATTTCGGAATGCTGCCATGCAAAGAATAGCACGATCATGTGCTTGCAATACATGATCTCGGACGGGGCCTGTGCGCCACTGTGAATCCACAACAGTCCACGACGAAATGTTCGATCGTATGTCAAAGGAAAGCGGAAGAGAGAGGCTCTTAGAAGACGGCCCAGCGCTGCGAGCTGACGCAGCACTCGTCACGGGTGGCCGTGCGGAGCCCCGGGAGGACATGATTCAGTAGCAGTCTACTGCGGGAAGGGGGAACGCAAATAATAAATGATAGTAAAACGATGAAATGCACAAGGAATATCGTCAATAATAATAGTAATAATAATAAACAAAAAGCAAAAAAATACAACAATGGATCAAAAATTTCAATTGGGCTCAGGCCATCGAAGGGAGAGATTACCGGCGCTGAAGGAACGTTTTAACCTTTGCATCAACCCTTCCTATGAGGAGATGAGGATTGATGCAACCCGACTGTTATTGTACCGTGTGTTCGATGCTGGGGCTTTCTCCCCCTCCTTGTTGAGAAGCTGCCTTGTTTCGTTTTCGTTTTACCGAACTGCGATGACAATTGATTATTACTATTACTATTATTATTGTTATAATTGTTTTATTATCAGTATTATTTGACGCCTTCCGTTTCGTTTTTTCGGCAATTCGTAGCTCCTTCTTTCCCCTCCCGCCCCCGGCTCATCGTCACCGTCATTCATATTTTTTTCGTTTGTTTTCTCTGCTGCCGGTTTTTCTGACAGAGCATTAAAGTATGGATGAGCACGATTCTGATGCGCTGTCATCGTATTTGATGGCGTCCTCTGCAATGTCGTTCCTGCATGCCCCATCGCACAGCGCCGTATTGTCTTCACGTCCGTTCGCAACGGAACATACTCTCGAGCCGTGCTTGGAGCAATTGATGCGTCTTTTGCCGTCCATCGGAGTAGCGGGTCATGCGGTTCTTACACTCCTGAGCCCGGTTTCCCTTGATCGATCACTTACTCGAGCCGAAGTAGCAGAAATCGCATCATCCATTCACAAGTTGGTGACGCTTGTGCAGACGGAAATGTCGCAGCGGGATGCCTTTTCGGACCAGTTGCGACGTTCGCAATGTGACACTGAACATCTATCCTCACAACTCTCGAAAGCGAGGGACGACATTCAGTCTCTGGAGACACAAAACGATGCGCTTCACAATAAGATCGGGGTGCTGCAGAGACAACACAATGCCCAGTTGGATAAAGCAAAAGTTGAGAAACAGGAACTAACGCGGAGGGTGGCAGATTTGCAGTCGCGATACACTCAGATTGCTCATGAACTGAAGAGAAAAGAAAATGAACGAGACTCGGCGGCGGAAAAACTGAAGAGGCTTACAAAGATGGGACGCAAGGAAATCGGAGCCACGATCGAGGTGGTCGATGCCGCTGTGGGGCACCATCCGGGTTCGCTGGGTGGATTTGGAGCAAGAGGGGGTGCAAGCACATCGCTGTTTTCCACTCCACTTGCGGCAAACGCATCCCGTAGGATGTGGAGTGCTGCTGGTGGTGATCCTGCATCGACGTTCAATAACAATCTGATTCAAACATTGTCGGATGCAAACATGGACTTGACCAGAGAAAATGACTCGCTGCGGGATTCGCTGACCAAACTGCAAAAGAAAATGAACAACATCATTGAACTCGAATCGCAGATGCTGGGGGGTCCCGACACAAAGGCCGGTGGTGCCAATCACGCCAAGTCGGGCATCGGCAATAATGGTAGCAACGCTGTTTCTGCTTTTAATGAAGAGGAGAAGAGAGTCTTTGACTCCTTGGATGAGCTGTCGAATTCTGTCGGGTCTTCTGTGCCGTTCGATATGGTTCAATCCGAGCTGGAAACGAGCTTCGCAAATGCAGTTCGGATACTGGAACAGAAGATGGCACAGGTTCGAGATCTTGAGGCGAAGGCGCTCGAGTCTGCCAACCATGAAGAAGAAGTTGCTCGTTTGCGCTCCCTTCTCAAGAAGTACAAGGAGATCATTCAAAATCAGGAGCGAGTGCTGGTGCTCAACCTTGACAGAATGAAGACGACGCCAGCCAAGCATCCGTCGCCTGACCATGTTGCGCGCTCGTCGTCTATGGGTTCGGTGTTCATGACGCCCGAGTACAGGAGGCTGCCTTCTCGGGCTCCTGATTTTGATGCGCCATCTTCCGTTCAAAGACGCTTGTACGCAGATCAGGAAAGGATCTTGTCCGGTCAAACTTCTTCCTTGGCTGTGCAGCGCGACGCCCTGCTGGACCAAGCACAGCGTCTCGATGAGGAGCGACGAGCGTTTGAGATTGAAAAGTCCGCGCTGGAAGATCAGATGTCGCGACTGACTCGCGTGTTCTCGCGGAATACCTTTTACGGATCTGCGTCTTCTCCATCTGTTTAGTAAAACAAGTACACAGTGTTTGGCGTACGCGTTGTTCCTGTCTTTTTGGCGCCTTCCACGATGGTGGCATGCCGACAGGAAGATCGCTTGCGAATTTCATCTGCCGATCGTCTGTTGTAGCGAAAACCCGGGAAACCTCTTTTCGTGCGAAATTTTGTTCACAGCGCTAGCTTCTTCTTCTCTTTTCTTCTTTTCTTTTCTCATGTTTTTTGAGTCTTGTGCTGTTGCTGTTGCTGTTGCTGGTCGGTAGGCTGAGTTTAGCTGACAGTACAAGTGCTTTTGTATCTGTTCAAATAACTTTTTTCCGGGTTTTTTTTTGTTGAAACTATTTTAATTCGTCCTCTGGAGTGTGAATGAAACACAAGGATGTTCGGAATCTCAAGAACATGGACTGTAGCTCATTGTTGCTGTTCTTGTTTGCGTCCAGCAGCTCGGCGCTTCATGTCCACTGCAATGATGTCGCAATGGAGTGCAGTCAAAGAACAGTATCCGAATCATATTGTCTTCTTTAGAATGGGCGACTTTTTCGAGCTGTTCCATGAGGATGCGGAAAAGATGTCGCAATTGTTGGGAATAACGCTATCTTCGCGAGGAAAGGGCAAGGGAAAGGATGTCCCGCTTGCTGGATTTCCGCATTTTGCAATCGACTCTTACCTGGAGCGGGTGGTACGGGCCGGATACATGGTTGTGATTGTGGAGCAGACAGGAGAAGGGTCTTCGAATTCCAAACTGAGACACAGAGAAGTTGTTAGAATTGAAACTCCAGCCACGTTGACGAATGACGGTTACTTGGATCCGCGCAGAAACAATTTTCTTTGCGCAGTCTACAAATCATCGGACGGCCAGAAAACTGGGGTCGCATGGACAGACGTCTCTACTGGTGAATTCTGGTGTTGTTCTTCGGACGATAAGCTCTTGGAGGCTGATATTTATCGAATTCATCCTGTACAAATTATAGTCCGGTCTCGCAAGGACATCAGCGTGGATGTAATTCATCGACTTTTTATGGTTACCGAGGCGTCTGATTTCAAGTTAAGTGACACCGTTAGCGCGGAAAAGACCATTGCAAGTTCTTCGACTCGTCTGCAATCGTTGTCGCACGAGGAATCACATGCTTGCAGCATGATTCTGTCGTTCCTTATTGCAACACAGAAGCTCGTGCCACACCTCCAAGAACCCGCTCGGTTTGTCCGTTCTGCTGTTCTGCACATCGATGCATCGTCGAGGAGGTCGCTGGAGATTCTCAAATCTCAAAACGGAGACCGCGAAACATCGCTGTTGAGTGCCATTGATCTTACGAGGACGGGTCCTGGAAGCCGTCTGCTGGCGTCGCGCATTTGCAGCCCGTCCACAGATCTGTCAGAAATCAAAATGCGGCTTTCCAACGTGCAACATTTCGTGGACTTGGGGGAATCCGTCCGCAAGAAAGTTATGAGCGTATTGGATGCTTGCTCAGATCTTGAAAGATCTACTTTTCGCCTCGTGAACCTTAGAGGTGGTCCGAGAGATCTTGTTGCTGTTGGACAGACGCTTGCACGCTGCGCGGACTTGCAGTCGTTGCTAAACACGCAGGACTTTCATTTTCCATGTTTGCGTGAGCTCATGCATCAACTGCAAAGCGCCCTCCATCCCGATGCTGTAGAAAAGACCTTGGAGTCCGGAGGGTACATTCGATCTGGGTTTAATGAAGTACTCGATCAGCGACGGCGCACCCTTGAAGGTGCAAAGGAGATCGTCGCGTCACTCCAGGCCAAGTATCGATCCATGACCGGTATCCCGAACTTGGTCGTTGAGGAAAATGCAATGTGGTGCGCCGTGAAAAAGTCTCATGGGCCCAAGATGGAAATCCTCAAAAATTTCACGCTAATTGGGTCAACGAAAGAGGTGTATCGGTATTCGTCATCAGAGCTGCTGCGAGTTTCTGGTGAGCTCACGCTTGCAAAGCGAGGAACTGTTGAGATTGAGAGTGACATCTTCACAGATTTGGTAGGGTTTGTGTCCCAGCACATCCGCGATTTGCTGTCTTCCGCGCACTTGCTTGCCGAGATCGACTTTTACTGTGGAGCTGCAGAGCTCGCGGTTACTCATCACTACTGCCGACCGGATATCGTATTGCAACCAATTCTGGAAGTGCATCAAGGCCGACACCCAGTTGTTGAAAGTGTGCATGCGAAGCGCGGGCTGTCTTTCTCTCCAAATAGCGTCGATCTCAACGAATCTGCCCCGTTCTGGCTCATCACTGGCGCAAATATGGGCGGAAAATCCACGTTCCTTCGGCAAAATGCAATTATTTGCATCATGGCGCAGGCGGGCATGTTTGTCCCAGCAACTTCCTGTCGGATCGGTGTCGTTGACAAGCTTTTTTCTCGGGTTGGAGCATCGGACGATCTCGCTCGTGATCAGTCGACGTTCATGGTGGAGATGCTGGAAACCGCCTCTATCTTGTCGAATTGTTCTCCTTCGTCGCTGGTCATCTGCGATGAGCTAGGTCGTGGGACGTCTCCAGAAGATGGCGTTGCCATTTCCCAAGCTGTATTGGAGGACTTGCTGCTTCGAGCGAAATGCAGGACGCTGTTTGCAACGCATTTTCTCAAGCTGAGTTCCCTGTCCGCCCGATACCCTAGTTTGCTGTGCTTTTCGTTTGGGGTGGATGCCTCTCGACCGCAGCCAGTGTTTTCACACAAGCTTGTTCGAGGCCCGGCAAGAAGTTCCTACGGAATCATTGTTTCGCGTCTTGCTGGTTTGCCCGAGGCTGTTACAAATCGGGCCCAAGCGCTGCTCAAGGCTTCGGAAGCCTCTGCCAGTTTGAATCCTGCTCCTGTGATTGGTTCCGAGAAAATCCTCCTGGAAAATCTCATTCACTTCATTTCCTCTTTTGATCCCGATTCGCACACCCCAAAACAAGCTCACCATTTTGCATATCAGTTGCGGCAGATGCTCGACCGCCACGAGCGCGATGTGCCTACTGTAGTAAAGGAGCTCAGCCTGCGTGACGTCTGAGCACAGCATTTCCCCCCCGCCAAATCCGTCCCCTGTCGATGCCCAGAATTTCTTTTTTTGGTCCCCCCTCCCTTCCATTGCCCGTTGCCCATCGTCGATCACTGCTTTCCCACCCAATCGAATTTTTTTCTTCGTTCACCTTTCTCATCTTTCTCATCTTGTTCTCTTTACGATTTCCCCCTGAACTTCTTCTTTCTGTTTTCGATCTTCACACACGCAAACGCACACATACGAAGAGAGAGAGAGAGAGAGAGAGAGAGAGAGAGAGAGAGAGAGAGAGAGAGAGAGAGAGAGAGAGAGAGAGAGAGAGAGAGAGAGAGAGAGAGAGAGAGAGAGAGAGAGAGAGAGAGAGAGAGGTTGGGTCATTTCTGCTGTTGGTCTGTTTTGCTAGTGCCATGAGCTTAAGAATTTGCGTTCTTAGCCCGTCCTACGAGGGATCAAACTCGCCGTTTGCCGAGTATGATCCTCCTTGCGATCCGTCGAAATGGATGCGTGACTGTGCAGAGTACTCCTGGGGGTTTGCCGAAATCCGAAAGGCAACGGCCGTGCAGCAAATCCGGGACCTCGTGCAGTCGAAAAAATACGATTTGTTCTTCAATTTGTGCGACGGAGCGTGGGATGAGGATCGGGCGGGCGCGGAGGTTGTCAAGGCGCTGGAAATGTTTGAGGTTCCGTTCACGGGAGCGGATTCCAAGTTTTATGAGCCGTCCAAAGAGATCATGAAGATGGTTGCTGTGTATGAAGGAGTGAAGACGCCTCGTTTTCAGTTTGCGTACACAGACGAAGAAATTGAAGAAGCTTGCGAGTGCTTGACGTTCCCCGTCATTTGCAAACACTACAATGGCTACTCTTCGGTCGGCATGACGCGGGATTCAAAATGTGCGACTGCTGCCGAATTGCGAGCTGAAGCGCGGAGAATGATTGGGTTGTTTTCCGGAGTGCTCATCGAAGAGTTCATTTCAGGCCGCGAAGCCACCGTTCTCGTTGCAGAGAATCCGGACGATCCTGATTCACCTGTCGTTTTCACACCGGTAGAATGTACATTTCCGGAGGGTGAAACGTTCAAGCATTTTGATTTGAAGTGGAAAGAGTTTGAAGGAATGATGTGGTATGCCATCAAAGAACCGAAACTTGTTGCCGATCTGGAACAGGCAGCGAGACGCATGTTCGTTGCATTAAAAGGCGTTTCGTTTGGTCGGTTGGACTTGCGCATTTGCCAGCGCACGGGGGACGCGTATTTCCTGGAGATCAATCCGAACTGCGGTGTGTTTTATCCATTCGATGCGCCATCCTCAGCGGACTCGATTCTCACCATCGACTCGGCTGGGCACAAGGGATTCATACACATGCTGATTCGCAGTGCGTTGAAGCGACATCAAAGAATTATGCAGGACAAGTCGCTGTGCACAGTCCGATATTCACCTCGTCTCGGCTACGGCCTGGTGGCAACCCGCGACATTCATCCTGGGGAGATCGTTATCCGATACGAGGAGCGTCCACAGGTGCTTGTCAGCAAGTCCCACGTTGAAGCCCACTGGAAGGGGAAGCGCAGGGAGTGGTTCGCACAGTACTGCTACCCGGCGAATGAGGTTCTGTACTTCATGTGGGCCGATCGTCCAGAAGATTGGAAGCCGTTGAACCACTCTTGTGATCCGAACTGCTGGATTGCTGCGCCTGCGGAAATGGATCTCGTTGCTCGAAAGTTTATTCGCAAGGGAGAGGCAATCACAGCGGATTACGCCACGTTCTGCAATGAAATCATGGCGGATTTCGAGTGCTCCTGCGGTGTGCCTGTGTGTAGAAGAATGATTCGAGGAACAGACTATTTGTCCAAGGCCATACGGCAGCAGTACAGCGACCATGTTTCATCCTACGTGTACCTGCATCCTCCCCAGTAGGTCCCTGTAGAACAATAAATCATCGATGTTTTCATGTTGCATGGCGTGTTTTCTAGTCTGGGGGCATGTTTTTTCTAGCTTTTTTTTCTAGCCCCCCTTTTATATATATATATATATATATATATTTATTTTTTTCGTTTTTTCCACCCCGGTCCAAATGCTTCAGAAAGCAAAAGACAGAAACTGGGGTTTTTTTAATCATTAAAACACATAAAAATAGGCATGTGTGTGCAAAAGAAACCATGACGCCTGAGGGACTCGAACCCTCGCCTCCGAAGAGAGCAGATCCTTAGTCTACCGCCATAACCAACTCGGCCAAAGCGCCCGACACGTGTAGTTGGCGCTTGAGCTCCATTCCTGAACAGATTGGGGAAAAATCGATAGTCCTCCAAACGGAAAAAACGGACAATCGGAAAGGTGATTTTCGTTCTGCTTCTTTTGCTCGTTTCATTCCATTTTTTAAAAATGTTTTGTTTGTTTGTTTGTTTGAGATGCAAAAAAATAAAATAAATAATAATTTTAAATAGTAATTATTATACAGTACTTTGGAAACGTTTCGGGAAAGCGAGCTTTCATATTCCTTGCAGCATTTTTATGGACCATGAAAGACACGTTCTTCGATCGCCGTATCTATCAGCACCCTTTGTGATTTCGAGTCCCTCAGGGACGCCGAGAAAACGAAAGGAGATTTTGTCGGCGCTTTTACATTCTCTTGCGGAAGAAGACGACGCAGACCGCCGGTTCGATCCATTGCCCATTCTTCGCGAAACAGAAAAGCAGTTAATCATGAGAATGCACATTTTTTCGAGTTCTCACGAGTCATGCATTCGAGGAGCGCACGGATATGTCGTATTGGCGATTCGGTACGCGCTGTCTATTCCGCATGAACCGTTGCTGGACTCTTGTATGGCATTGCTGGAACCTGACTGGATTCCATTCCATTTGTACTACCCAGAGTGGACGAGGCACTTTCTTCTTTCGCTCGTCCACAATGCACGATGCTTGCTGTTTCGATCTCTGTCACAAAAAACCGAGTCGCTTCAAGCTCTTAAACTGGCGTTGACGATTGAAAGAAAATCTTTCATCTGGTCCCCATGGTCATACTTGAATCTCTCTTCGTTTCAGGCCGACTTGAAGAAGAAGTTGCATGTCATTCATGTTGCGCTCTGCATATCGCTGTACTCGGTTTATTCGCGAACTACCGAAACCCCTCTGGAAATGCCTCCTCCGTGGACCATGAGCCGTCGGGATTTGATTACTAGCATTTCGGAGTTGGAAGGTCTTTCCGGTCTTTTTGAGGATTCCATCTCTGTTTTAGAGGAGGTTGATGAACGCCGCCAATTTGCAGAGCTCGCGAGCACGCTCTGCTTAGAGTATGTCCTCTGTGCACGATGCTTCTACGGATTGAAACAAAGATGTTTAGGCGATCGCTACCTGGAGAAGAGTAGAGTCATCAGTTTGATGTTTGGAATCGAAGAGACTCCTTTGAATGCTGATGATGTGCTCTTTGACCTGTTTCTTATTGACGGTCGATTTGAGGTATGCGGGGCTGCGCTGAGAGCATCCCCACGAGGCATGAAGCAGTTCTTGGAGCTCCGACATATCACCCCTGGGTATTTCAAGAAAGAAGAGCGCGGATCCGAGGAATCGGATGCTATGCGTGAAGTGCTGGGCGGAAAATCGCAGCACCGGGAGCTCAAAGCATTGCTCATGATGGTCAAGGGAGGCGATGTTGCAGAAAAGCCGTCCAGTTGGCTTTCTCCTGTACGAAAAGTGTTTAGCACCTCCTTGTCTGATATTTCTTTGTTTCTAGAGCTGGACGATACCCTGTTTGCTGCGTCCGATAGCAAGAAGCTTAGCAAGCCCAAGTTACCAAAGAGGGATTCAATATTGTCTCCACTCTCCTCGCGCCTTCAGACAATTGCCTTCCACAAAAAGGAAGAAAATCGTGAGAAGTCGAAGCGGAACAGGTTGCGATCTTCAGACACATCGGCAGCTGATCCCTGCCGATCTCCGATGTTTTTCAACGATCTAGCCGAGACGCTATCAGGTGTACGACGCTTTGGATACTCGCGGCTGCATGCAGACGTTCTCGTTCCGTATGTACAACACTGCATATTTCGGATTTCTGAGACCTTCCTTTGTCGAATGTATTCTCGCCGACTGACAATTCGCAGAGCGCTCGTCAGAGATATCCAGCGACTTGCTCGTGGCTATTCTTGCCGAAAGGCCCTTCGAGCCCGGATGCGCGCTGTTCGTTTAATTCAATTTTTTTTTCGATTCTTTGTTTTTGCACGCAGAAGAACGCTTCGTCGGGATCGTGCAGCAGGCTTGATTGGTGCTGGGTGGAGACGCTCCAGACAGCAGCGATCGGAGAATCCAGTGAGCTTACTGCGGTATCTTCGTTCTTGGATACAGTACTTTTTGGTGAGGACAAGATTGCAAAAGATGTTGTGCGCAGCGTCACTCATAAATCGCTGGGTTGTTTCGCATGTACGACGACGGCAGTTTTTGCTGTTCGTGAACTCGTGTCGGAAAATCCAAGCAACATTTCGCGCATGGATTCTGAGAAGACAATTTCGACAAATAATCATTGCCTGTCGTCGGATTGAAGACTTTTGGGGTGCTGTTCGAGACTGCAATGCAACCCGTCGTCGTTCTTGTTGTGCCACCAAGATTTCTGCTGCTTTCAAGGGTTTCCGCATCCGAAAGCTGCTCCACCGCATTGATATATGTGTGCGCAAGGTGCAGATGCTTGTTCGTCGCCGACTCTGTTACAAGAGGCTCTTGTTGCGATCATCATCTGCGTGTGCAATTCAAAAATGGCTGTGTCACGTCTCTTCTTCGTGTTGTCATAAGGGGCCTGTCAATTGTCTTTTGCTACCTGATCCAATAGATCACCATGCGCCTGCGACGAAAATTCAGAATGCATGGCGCCGATATCGCTATCGACAGTCCTTGTCCATTGTTGGGGCCTTTTTTCATGACGCAAAAATTCGACTTTCCTGTATGCATAGGGAACAATGGGAGAATGCGATTCGCGTCATTCAGGCGGCGTGGCGATCGGCGGTTGTTCGACGAAAGCTCTTCGACAAGGCGAGAGCTGCTATTTTTATTCAGAAATCATGGAGATGTTACGTTGGTCGACGGGAGTTTTTGCAGGATCGACACCGTTTTGTCGTCATTCAAAGACGGTTCCGGAGAAGGCGCTGTGGGCACGTCTTGGCGACACGCTCTCCATCGACTGCTGTCAATCCATTCCCTTCTCCGTGTGTGCCGCCAAGCTGCGGCTGCACTGCTGCGACTACTGCTGCGGCTGCCTTCAAAATCTTTTATTGCTGGAAGTCGTACGTTGTTCGTCGGACCATCGCTGTGCAGAACTCAGCTGCAAAGCGGTTGCAGACGTGGATGCTGCGGTCCGTTATACGGAATAACTTGCTGCACTTGCATCGCGTCTTGTTTTGTCTGTGGACGAGACATAAGTTCCTTCTGAAAGTCAAGTGCGCATTAAGAATCCAATCGTTCTACCGAAGATGGATTGCCAGGAAGAGGTATGCGCAAATTCGAAACGGATTCCGCTTGCTGCAAAACGTATGGAGATCCAAATTGGAGCGCGCAACGTGCTGCAGGAGCACGCTGTCGTTCGCAAGATTTTGCGTCTGTTTTTCTGTTATACAAGCTCGATATCGATTTGCTCGGCTTCGAAGACGATGCATCATGTTGCAAAAGTGGTATCGACGAATTTTGGCAACACGGAGTGTACTGCGAGCCATCCGTAAGAAGAGCAATTCCACATTGGTGGTATGGGCGTTTTACTGCTCCCGCAAGATCGAGAAGATGCGAGGCGGTGACCATCGTGGTCAGCTTTCGGATTCCTGTGACCATTTACATCATGGTACGTCTTTGCCAAATTGCAGTGCATCCGACGATGTCCTGTGCGCAGTGCAGGAAGTAACGACAGGTGTCGCTGACGACGCGCTGTGGCAGAGTGCAGCTTCAAGAATTCAGAAGTGCTATCGCGCACGGAAGCGCCAGCCGGCAGCCATCTCGGCTTCGACTGCAGGTTTTCTGGACTCCGAGTCGTCGATCCGCGCTTCTGCAGAGGACTCTGCGGTGCGGAACTTGTCGGTAAGGAAGCTTCAGAAAGTTGCCCGCCGCTGGCTCAAGCGCCGGGAAGACTTTGAACTTCCTTTCTCTGTGGTCGAGGAGTCTTGTGACTCGGTGTCTGAAAGAGGAATTCACGTACGTGCGATATCCGATGTGGAAGATGGGATTCTTGTGAGTCGAGAGCAGCCACTTGATCATGAGAACCGGACAAGTCCATCCGAGCATCTTGTTGCTGCGAACGATGATAACGTGGTGGTGCACCATGCTTCAGAGGATCGACAGTATTTCACCTCCACGTCGTCACTTCTCTCTGCAGAAGCGCTGCCCAATTCTTCGGAGATTGATGCAGATACAGATGATGCGGGTTTAGATTGCCATGAAGACGGTGATGCCAGCATCTCACTTGCGATTTCGATGACGACGAGTCGAAATTCACTTGCCGTTGGAGAAGAGGACGTCGAGCACGGCCTGCATAGTGAGATCGAAATGCAACTCGCGCTGCCCACGCGGGAAGCGCCACCTGTCCGTGTAATTGCAGAGTCACCGTCGTCGCTTCCGTCCTCTGCTGGTACTTCAATTGTGATGGCGGCGACTGTGCTGTCTATATTTCCCGATATTGATGGAAATTCACCCTCGTGCCGACTTTCCTCTCGCGCTTCCTCTAGGGCGTATTCGAGACCGGCTTCGCGTGCGGCTTCTACTCCTTCTCATCTTTTCTATGTCCCTTCTCTCTCCAACGCTGAATACATCGAGAATGACCGGGAAGCCACAGAGGATTCCGCTTCGTATTCCCGCTATGATTTGCTGACTTGTGAATTAGGTCCGTTGCATTTTCTCAGATTTGGGTCGGACGACGAAGTCGATGGTGATGTTTTTGTACCTGCGGATGTGAAACTGGATCACGTTTCTCCCAACCGGGGAGCAGTGTCGCCGGAAGTTCTGAACGATGTGCTGGGCATCCATTTCTCGTCACCTTCAAAATTCAAAGATTCGGAAGAAGTACAGAATTGTTCATAGCAAAGGCTTTTGCTTTTAGATTGCGTTGATTCAAGTTATGTAAAACCTGTTTTGCACCCCAGTGCGCTGATCATAACCACTTCCCGTGATTCCGCACAAGATTTTGGATCACCACGAAGACCGTCCTTTTCAAACTGGGGGTAAATCACAAATACGGAAAACGGTCTTTATCACTTTTTCTGAGATAAACCTGGGGACTGGTAGAATCGGGGACGGTGAGCAGTCTGGCACACGAATATCGCCTGGGGACGACGTCGTTCAGGAGTTATACGTAAAATATTCATTACCTAATTCCCGACTACAGTCGTTTTTTATCAGTATACTTTTCAACAGTGATTCCGTCCTCGCCGCTGCACCCAGTGATGGAATGTGTCACGGGGGACCTCCCATGCGTGTGGTCCGAGCCTTCTTCTGCCAGGCGAGACACTAACCACGCTCGCAGAGAAGAAACATGGAGGTGTGTCACCTGTTGCATTCCGTTGAGTTATGCAGAGTAAACAGAGCAGTGTATCCAGATTGGGTTCTTTATTGTACCACGCGTGCTCATCGGTGGGTGCGTGTGGCGAGGGACAGCGCACACAGCTCCCGCTCCGTCTTGAGCTGGAGAGGCGCAGTGATGTTCGGCCTGTGCCCATCGGTGAAGCAGAATGGCTGGGTCTGACATCCAGAAGCTGAAGGTGTACAGCACTGATCTGCACGTTACGCACCTGAACAGAGCGGGCGTTTTGCCCTCCAGGTTTAGAGTGCTGGGACAGACAGTGCTGGAAGGCAGCGTCTGCGTTTCTGTGCTTTCTGAGAAGCAGCAGTCGAAAAACGGAGAGTCATGGCAGTCGTTCACCGCGAAGATGGCGGCAATCCTCGGGTCATTCGAACTGTCGTGTGCACCGACCGTAGTGGGTCGTGCAACGGCGACTTTTCGAGATTCGCGTTTCTCTTCTTCTTTCTTTTTGTTTGTTTGTTTGTTTGTTTTGTTTATTTGTTTTGTTTTGTTTTCTTGTGTTTTGTTTTTACTTTTGTTTGCGTATTCAACAATAAAATAAACGTTTTGAGTTTATTTTATCAATTGGATATATTTTATCTTTCTAAAACCACCACAGTATTAATACTCATGGAAAACCTGACATCCGTCGCGAAGGCTTCAACTTCTGAAGCTCCGGCCGACGTATCCTCCACCCCGTTCCTCGACAAGCTCAGCGCTGCGTCGTGGGCACGTTTCGTCTTGGACTTCGAAGCTTACTCCAGCCGCGGAGGCAAGCGTTCTGTTCTAGATCTCATTTCTTCTCCAGTCCTCCGGCTCATCTGCCTTCGCGTGAAGGATGCAATCACTCTGGAAGACGGAGAATTCCTGGATCAAGTCTCAAATTTCTTGCCCGTTGCGATTGAGCGTTTGATCGTTCAAAAAGGTCTGCATGACCACGAATCCCCATC